>ML682059.1:447232-686637 GCA_007922195.1 Podocnemis expansa
AGGCTTCCCATTCTCTGTGCCTGTAAACTGCTCTGATTTGCTGTTACAGAAAGGAATGAAACTAAATGCAAGGGGGTGTAAAACATAGTATCAGGTCATAAAATAAGTTCACCCATCTTCGAAGCATCTGAGGAAGTGGGATCTTCTCCCACGAAAGCTCATGCAAAAAATAAATCTGTTAGTCTTAAAGTGCCACACAACTGCTTGTTGTTTTTTAATGTTTGTGGTGTCATACTGTATTATTAGTAAAGAAGAGGTGCTTGTTCAGTGACAGTAATCTGTAACAATGTTTATCATTTGAGGAAGTTGCTGTTTATAGTGTTTCTGGTAGTGTTATTTAGGTAATGCAGTAAGGAACATGCTGGGTTTTGATTTTTTTATTTGTTGATATTTCTCTGAAGAAAGAACCAGAACACATTTTTTGTGGAGGTGGAGAAAAGTGTATGCTATGATTGCTGCTTCTAGAGTGAGGCTTTAACTAGTGGCTTTCTAGACGTTTTTTGGTTTTGTTGGGGATGTATGCATTTGTGATGCTATACCTAAACTCCATTGGGAGATTTTTCATTAACTCGATAGGAGTTAACTGCCTCCAAGCTATTTGTGTTTTGCAAGATGTCCCCCCTATATCAGCCATCCTAGTTAGTTACATGGACAGTTACAATCACTGTTGTATTCTCGTACCTGTGCTTTACTCCTTTCCACAGAGCTCCCACTACTAGCATTCATAGATACGGGGAAGGAGTGCACCTATCTTCTTCACAACTGCATCCTCTCTCCTTTCTTCTCATGCACAGTTCAAATTGCCCTAAGAATTCTCACTGTCCCACTGTGCAATATAATTGTGGTGCTGTAAAAGAAAAAGGTGATCACAGCCACACAAATGTATCACCCCTGTGGCACAACTGTGATAAATCCTGAACAAAAGATTCTGTATAAGTTATCATTAGAAAAGTTATTGGCTGCTAAGCATGATAGTCCTACTTATATGCACGTATCATCATTATATATGAAGATAAAAACTCTATTATGTGTTTGTATCTCAAACCTGTTGTTTCTCTGGGCAACATACCCAACAGAGATAAACATCAAGGCTAGGGAGCCTGCTTAATGGTTCATTTCAGACACTTAGCATTTCCAGGAACTTCTGTCAAAGTCTCTTCAGACAGCACATAGAAAGTGAATACCTCATGACTGAATAAGCCACAAGTGAGTCCAGACTCCATGTTATGGCAGTAAATTTCCTACACTGGAACTAAGAGGTATAAATTGCAGACTGTGATGACAGTCTTAGTCTTCATTTCTGCACCAGATCTCTGGACTACAATATCTAACAATGGGAAGCTTTGAATAACGGACTAATGACCTTCAATCTTTTTAGATGATTCAGAAGGACTTACTGCAAGCTAGCAGAGTTACCATCTCTATATTTTGACCAAAGATTCTGAAGTCAATTGTAATGTACATGACTTTGAAAACCAGACCACTATCATAGATGGATTTAAAATGTTCAGGAAGGACAGGCAGGGGAAAAAAGATGGAGGATTCACAATGTATGTAAGAAAACAACACTATTGCTAGTATGAAACTGGAGAAAAGCTTGTTGGCAATCTTTGTATTAAGTTTAGAGGTTACAGCAACAAGGAAGATGTCATGGTCGGTCTGTTATAGACCACCAGACCAGGAGGATGAGGCGTTTTTCAGACAACTTGCAAAAGTTTCCAGATTACTGGAAGTGGTTCTCATGGGGGACTTAAATCACCCTGACATCTGCTGGAAGAGCAACACAGCAGAGCACAGACAATCCAGGAACTGTTTGGAGAGTGTTGTGGACAACTTCCTGGTGCAAGGGCTGGAGGAACCTGCTAGGTTCCATGCTCCTTTTGACCTGATGCTCACAAAGAGGAAAGAATTGGTAGATAAAGTGGAACTGGGTGGTAACCTGGCCAGCAATGACCATGAGATGGTTTAATTCAGGATCCTAATGGAAGGAAGAAAGGAGGACAGCTGAATATAGACTCTGGACTTCAGAAAAGCAGATTTTGAGTCCCTAAGCGAGCTCATGGGAAGGATACCCTAAGACACTAATATGAAGGTGAAAAGAGTCAAAGACAGCAACTGTATTTTAAAGAAACCTTATTGAGAACATAGGAACAAACAATCCCGATGTACAGAAAAAAAATAGCAAATATGGCAGGCGACCAGCTTTGCTTAAAAAAGAAGTCTTTGATGAGCTTAAACACAAAAGAGGATGCTTAAAACAGTGGAAGCTTGATTAGACGGGTAGGGAGTAGGAAAAAAAAAGCCAACAACAACAACAAAAAACCACAAACCTCAAGCAATGCAGGAGTGAAATCAGGGCGGTTAACCACTGGAATATGTTGCCTAGCCAGGTTGTGGAATCTCTGTCACCGAAATTTTGTAAGATCAGGTTAGACAAGCACCTGCCAGGGATGTTTTAAGAGGGTACTTGGTCCTGCCATGAGTGCAGGGGATTGCACTTGATGACTTCACACAGTCCCATTCAGTTTCTGTGTTTCTATGATGCTGCAGAGGGGGGCATTGGCACTGGCTGAGGGTTTGGGAGGAAGAGCCTCACAGGGGTCATCAAAGGTTACCAACCCCTGCCCTTTAAACAATTAATGATTCTTTTTTCTTCTCCCACCCTTTTATTTTAAATTAAAAAAAAACAAACAAACAAACAAAAAAACCCTTCAGTTTCATTTACTAAAGGAATTGTCTACTAGTGTGACTTTTGGGTAAGATTTGAAATATATTTTAAGCTGGGATGTGTGACAAGTTCTTTGGAATTGGAAAAACAATAAATGTGGTGCTTTTGGTTTTAATAATGTTACATCACAGAAGTCCAGTTGTCTGGGTGGTGATAGGGCTGGCTTGCCTATAAGGCACTAATTTGGCCCCTTTGCAACTAATCATTTTTGTTATTGGCTGGATGATCTCTAATAATATCATGAATCACCAGTTTTGCAAGCATGCCCGTCCTGATTCATACAGCAAAAACAATGAAAACAACCTCTCTGATTCATACAGCCTCCTGAATTTGTCATTCTCATCTGTGTCACAAACCAAACATGGTGACAATAACATATTCAGCCTTCTGTGCCTCAACACCTGATGCTCTCTTACAAATAAAATGTTCAGATTCCTGTTTTATTCTGATGAAATTTCTTTTCCCTGTGCAAATAAGTTTTGCACAGGTAATTAAGGGATCAGAGGTTAGGTGAAGGGGAAAGAATCCATCCCTCATCTGGAGAAAGGACACCTACATAGTCAGTCCAAGGCGCTACATAGTCAAGGGACTCCTTCCCAATCCAGCTTTGATATTTCTGAATATTCAAAACAACAGCAAAGGCTGCCTGCTAATTGTACCAATCACCTTAGAAAAAAGAATTTTTAAATAAAGACAAAAACTCTTCAAGGCTGTTATAAAACAAAATGTTCTCCCAACCCTTGGCATTCAGGCATTTTGCATGAATCTTTATGAGTACATTAGATAATATGATGGGTGTCCACTGGCTCCTGTTTCTCTGAAGTGGAAAATGTTTGAATTCTAGATAACATTGAGAAGAATCTTTTGCTTGGCAGGAGGGTGTCTGTTGCAAACTGAAGCCAGGGAAAATACACAAAAAAACATTATCATGAAATTTCTTTCACCAATTGTCTGGCAGAGGAAAAGATGCTTGATTTTGTATTTTACCAGTCAAGTGTAAGATAATTTGATGTCTTTCATCCCCACCTGTAAATTGATGTCTCAATGTGCTGTTTCCTGAAAACTACCTGTATTGCTTTTGCTAAAGTATGCATTCCAGTTAGCCTGTCACAACAAAGTTGAAACACAACATCTGAAGTTTCTTGTCTTTATTGCCTTATACTTAATGGCAAAACACCAAACAATGTATGTGAACTGCAAGTCTCCTGTACATAAACTATGAGAGCATACAATAGGTGCCATGCTGTATGGCAGTGGTTCCCAACCTGGGGTCCACAGACCCCTGGAGGGACCACAGTGTTACTCCAGGGGGCTGTGGACTGCTTGGGAGCTGGAGCAGATGCTGCTGGGGTCTCCGGCCGCCATGGAGACCCAGGTTTTTGGCTAGTAGGGAACTTTCCCCAGGCAGGGTTTTTTTCAAAACTCCCACAATTGTCGCCTGGTGGTGGTGGTGGGGGGACAGCCAGGTGCCAGCAGCTCCGGTGGCCAGGTAAGGAGGAGGGGGGGAAAGGGTGCTGTGGGGGGGTTGGGGATGGGGATCCAGCCAGTGGGAGGATGGAGAACTGACTGGCAGGTGGGGAACATTCGGGGCCAGGGGCAGGGGGCCCATGTGGTCCAAATTCAGCTTGCAGCAGTGCCAGGCACCCCCAAGGGGGCTGCAAATTTTTTTTTCATTAGAAGTGGGTCCTCAGTCTTAAAGGTTGGGAATCCCTGCTGTGTGGGCATTAAAGTATAAAGACACAGATGTTTTCTGAGAACAGAGGTACTGCTGTATGTGGAGAAAGGTTGAGGCAGTCTCTCTTTGCACTGGCAAAGTAGTTACTTAACATAAACAATATTGTAAAACAATTGGCAATATCTGGGAGTGGTTGCTTAGTAAAAAAATGAGTACCACTATCTATAAGATAAACCTGTGAAAAGACTCTGCTGCGTTTCTATGGTAGTGTAACTCCATGGAGAATACCCTAGAAATCAACAGAATAAGTTAGAACTTTGATCAGTGAAAATCTGTAGGGATCATGCTTAAAAATGGAAATGTCACATGCTCAGATGCCCAGCCTGAAATAATAGATACTGGAGACAGTGCGTCATGCAGCTGAAAATCTTATTGTCTCTGTTGAGCTCTAGTAACTACTGTTTATGGAAGTAATAGGAAGATAAAAATACTGAGAGACACAGAGTGCTCTGCTTCTCCTGTTTCCTAATCTCCAGTTCAGACAGAATTGCAATCTATCAGTGATGCATTACAACTGAACTTTCTCTAAACATTTCTCCCCATAAAATTTATAAATCTGAGGAAAATGCATGCCACTTCTTTAAGCATGAAGCATCAGGGTCTGATTCATCATTTCAAAGCCTCACTGAACTCAGTGGAGATGCACTGAAATCAGAAAATGATGTAATACTGGGGTGAATCAGGCCCTGTGAATCAAATTTGTATTTGTTAAAATAAACAAACCAAAAATATTAAACATATGTAACTGTAGCAAAAAAAAGTTGCTTTTTGTAAGAAGACTTGAGATGGAGATTTAGAATCTGAGTACAATGAGATTAAGGGATTGAGATGATACTGAATACTTTCAATAGCCTGCTAAATTATTTTATATTTTCATGCAACTTTAAGACAGGATTTGGCAATTTCTGCCAGCTTCTGTGCTGGTCTCTCTAACCTGAGTCTCAGACCATGCCAGCAGACCCTTCCACTGAAAAAAAGTGGCCACTACCTGGAAATTCGCTGGCAGTCACAGCTGGAGGGGAGGGGGTTCCAGTCATGCCGCCAAAAGAAGCCACATGAATGGGCTTCTTTCAGCAGCACTCGGGGAATGCTTTCAGCTGTGGCTGGGGCAGGGGTCCCCAGTCATGCTGTGGAAAAAAGCCTCTCCAGGTTCCTTCTATCCTTGGTGTGCCTGGAGAGTCATCCCATGGTTCACCGCTGAGAAGAGCACCTTCTTTGTGAGGCATGCCTTGGGAGCTGTCTGCCAAGAGGAACTGATCTGGTCAGCTTCTTTCCAGGACATTCCTGGAAACCCCAAGAACACCAAGAAAAGAAGCCACCTGGAGTGGATTTTTGGGGGCAGAAGCAGAAATTTCTGCTGTACCACAACAGGCATTGCATGCCGCTCCAAATAGCCTCGTGTGCCACTATTGGCATACACACCAGGGGTTGCTGACCTCTGCTTTAAGGCTTGACATATGGTTCTGAGTGCTTCAGTTTTTCAGACCTGAGCTGGAGACACCTGAACAAGACTTAACTTTCAGAAAGTGCTGGAAAGACACTCGGGCTATGTCCAAACACAGGGAGTTAAATCGATTTTACTTGAAGCAATGTAAGTTAAATTGATATAACAACCATTAAATTGATTTAACTTAAATTGATTTAACAGGTACACACACACACACACACACACACACACACACACACACAAAATCAAACTATTTAGGAGAGGGGCACCCTGGGAGGTGTGGCAGCATGGTCCCCTGGCATTGCCATGTTTCCACCCAATCACCTGCCTGGCTCTCCCCAGGAGAGCCAGTGGCGGGGAAAAAAAGCCCCCACTGGCTCATGGCTCCTGGAGCCCAGTGGGGGAAAAAGGCATCCCTTTAACCTGGCTGCAGCTTTCTGGTGCAGCCAGGCAGGGGAGAGATGAGACCCCATGCACCCGGCTTCCCCTTGCAATTGCCAGGCAGGAGTGGGGAGGGAGTCCCACACACACGGCATCCCCCCATGCTAACCTGGCCAGGTGCAGGGAAGCTGGGCTACTGGGACTTCCTGTCCCCGCTGCCCAGCCAGCTGAGAGGGGAAGCCGGGTGTACCGGGCTGCCTTTTCCCGTGAGCCCGGCTAGCGGGGGGAGAGCCGGGCATGGGGTGTTTCCCCCACCACTGGCCCAGCCAGCTGGAGGGGGGTGGGCTAGCCTGCACCCCCCTGTACCCCCTCCCAGCCAGGGTGCTGTGCAGGGGAGCTTCCTTCCAGGGTGCCATGTACCCTGGGAGGAAGGTGAAACTGTTATATTGAGATAACCTTCATTTTTATACAATATTAGGTTTTATTATACCAAAATGATTTTCCTTATTTCAAAATAAGGGATCTCCTTATTTTGAAATAAGGAAACGTCGTGTGGACATGCCATCTTTTAAATCAAAATAACCAGTGTTATTTTGATCTTAAAACTGTGTTTGGACATACTGTTTAGGGACTGGAGGTCTTTAAGGTGCCTCAAGCAAGGCACCCAAAGAAATCACAAGCATCATTTGAAACGGAAGGCCTTTAAACCAGGTTTTTGAAGGTATTGTGTGCCTCGTGGGATTTTCAAAAGTGCTTAGATGTTTAACTCTCATTTGTTACCTCATATTATTGTTGCAAGGTGAGCAAACATTAATGGACCAGGTCTTTAGCTTGTGTAGATTAGCACATTTAAATCTACAATGGATCTGGCCCAACACGGGTGGTATATGTGTGTATTAGTTAAAACTTAATTCCCTGATGCTTCTTCCAGTTGCTTCAAATATTTAAGGGAGTGGCTGGAACAAACTGCCCCATATGCACCAACTCCAGAAAATCCCATGTAATACCAGACAAAAAAATCTGTAAATACATCTGTAACTTAAATAACAACAGTAGGGTTCTATAGGGTAATTTAGATCAGAATTTGTTTTACTACACCATCAGGAAATACATGTGCAATAAAGTAATGGATAAAATGTATGGGGAAAGGGAAGAATTAAAATTAACATTTTAAAACAGCCAACATGGTTTATAGTTTTAGGCTACTCTGGCAAGAACTCAGTGGTAGACATGTTTCTTTCCTCTTACCATATCAAAGAAACCTTGCCATGTTTCTATGCTGTTACATTTTGAACAAAAAGGAAGAGGAATTACTTCCTAGTTGAATATAATCTTCACTCAGTCAGTATTTTGATATTGCCTCAGGAGCTTTAATTTTATAGATGTTTGATTAAGAAATGCTTTTGTGTGCTAAAGAAAAGATAAGGAAGATGAAACCAGCAGCATGTAAGACTACTATTAGTTTGTGTCAGTCTTCCCAGGCAAGCTGCTTGTTGGTTGCTTGAGCTAAGAAGTTGTTGATTTAGCATCTGAATTCCAAATTGCTTATACTCAGAAAACATACAATTAATTAAAGAAAGAAATTCACCTTTGAATAAATTCACCAAGACTCCCTTTTTTTTGGAGGAGGGGTGTCAATAAATGTGATGATGGTAGATTGAAGTTTTCACACTTTTCTTTGTATTCAGAAGAATAGGCTGAATATGACAAAGGGCTAATCCAACCTGAAACATAATTGAAATAAACCGAACTCTGTGTGTGTGTGCACACACGCCAAAAAGAGTGTTTGACATCTTCATGGGCTTTAATGAGTTCTCCAACTGGATGCACAACCCCATTTGATGGCATCTGCTACACCTTCCAGCATAACTCCATGTTTAACAAAACCAGACTGAATTGGACCTGTATACTCATAGCCACTTTTTTGGGGGTAAAATGTAGTTATAATTTTATATTATTGTAATGTATGCATGTATGACTCTTTTTAGAGATGAGCCTAACTCAGAGAAACCACCCTATGTCAGTTTAAATCAAATCTGAACTCTTCTTTGCTCTTCAATCGAATATGAATAAGTTAATTCATCAATACAAGTGAAGTATGTAAAAACAATACATCACTACATCTGATGTGATAGCTCTGGCAGAGCAAGTACAGTGTTATAAATCATCCCTCTTCTAGATTCAAAAGGAGTAGCTGTGTTAGCCTTGTTCAGCAAAACAAACAAGGAATCTGGTGGCATTTTTAAAGACTAAAAAAATGTATTTATCAAATGAACTTTTGTGGGAGAAAATCTTGCTGTCAGACTCAAAGATGGGGAGCTCACAGAAAGAGACAAAACAAATTTAGGGGAGTGCGAGTCATAGGATCAGGTCAGACTGTCACAGCAAATCAAAGCAGTTGTTAGGATTCAAACAGTGCAGTACAGCAATTAGCAGAGAGGTGGGGTTGGGGAGAAAGCAAAATTACCCATTGTAGAGAACCCATAGTCTTTTTTCAGCCCTGAGTTCACCGTGTTAAATCTACATAAGAATCCCAATTCTGCAGTTTCTCACTGAAGCTTTGATTTGCTATTCATTTGTCTGAGAATGGCTATTAACAGATTGAAAGTGGAGTGATCAGGAAGATTGAAGTTTTACCCTATTGGCTTTTGAATGCAGTTATTTCTGATGTCAGATTTGTGTCCATTTATTCTTCTGCATAGAGATTATCCTGTTTGTCCAATCTGTGAGACATGGGTGCATTGCTGGCACATGATGGCTTAAATTACATTGGTACATGCGAAGGTGAACTAGTCCTTGATAGAGTATCTGGCTTGATTAGGTCCTGTGATGGTGTCCTTTGTGCAGATATGCAGGCAAAGTTGGCATGATGGTTTGTTGCAGGAATATGTTCCTGCATTAATGATTCTGTTAGATTTGTAGTTGCGAGTATTTGTTTAAGGTTGGAGACTGTAAGTAAGAAGAGAACTGCCACCTAAGGCCTGAGTGAATAAGGGATCATATTGTAAAATAGGCTGTAGGTCCTTGATGATGTGCTGTAGGGGTTTGACATGAGGGTTGTTGGTGATGACTGTTTTCTTTCTTGGGCTTTTCCTAGAGTAATAGACTTCTAGGTACTTTCCTGGCTCTCTCAATCTGTTTCTTCAGTTCTGCAGGTGGGTATTATCATTTTAAGATGCTTGATAGAGATCCTGAAGGTGTTTGTTTCTGTCCGTGGGATTGGAGCAAATGTGGTTATATCTTTATGGTATGTATACGCTTGCAAGTTAGTTTGAATTAAGGAGTCTTAACTGGAACTGACTTAGTACCTGCCTACACTAGGCTTTCATTAGCTCAAACTAAGGAATTCCTTAATATAAACTAATGAAAGCTTAGTTTGAACTAGTAAGATCTGCTGGTTAGTTCAAACTAAGCCCTTAGTTCAATCATTAGTTCAAACTAAGGACAATGCAGACAAGAATTAACCCTTAGTTCAAACTTAGTAAGTTCAAACTAAGGGCAGTTAGTTTGAATTAACAAAGTGGACTAATTTGAACTAACATTAGTTATAATTTGGAGTTTAGTTCAAACTATAGTTTAACTTATTAGTTCAAATTAACAAATTTGAAGTATGTGTTTTCCAGGTTAGGGTTGATTGTGGAGTGGGAAGTGTTGAAATCTCTGTGAAAATCTTTAAGGACATCCTTTCCATCAGGCCATATGACGAAGTTGATATCAATGTACCATAAGAAGAGGAGCGGTACTTGGGAATGAGACTGTAGGAAGCATTGTTCTAAGTCAGGCTTAAAAATGTTGGCATATCATGTTGCCATGCAGGTACCCATAGCAGATATAAATTAAATCTTGAAGATATAAATTATTTTCAGGTCTGAAATGGTTGTGGGTGAGTAAAAAGATTTAAAATTACTTCCAGGTCTGAAATGGTTGTGAGTGAGTACAAAGTCACAAAGTTCAATCACTAGGTGTACTGTGACAGCATCTGGGAAAGTTCTCCCTATGGTTTGTAATCCATCTTTGTGTGGGATGTTGGTATATACAGTTTCTACGTCCATAGTGGCCAGGATGATGTTTTCTGTAAGGTCACCAATAGAGTGAATCTTTCTCAGGAGGTCCATGGAGTCTTGAAGATAGCTCCTAGTGTTGATAGCGTACAGTCTGAGTAGAGAGTCCACATAGCCCGACAAACCCACTGTAAGCCCAACAGCTGAGATGATGAGGCCTTCAGGGTTTTCAGATGTATTGATTTTCCATAGAACACAGAATATCCCTGGTTGGAGTTCTGAGAGTGTGTTTGTCTTGATTTGTTCCTGTGTTGCTTCAAGGAGTTTCTTCAATAGGTGGTATAGTTCCTTTTGGTATTCCTGAGTGGAGTCAGAGAGAAGCAGTCTGTAGAATGCTGTGTTGGAGAGTTGTCTGTAAGTCTCCTGATTGTAATCCAATTTCTTCATGACAATGACCTCACTTCCTTTGTCAGCCTCCTTGATAGTAATTTCAGAGTTTTTTCTGAGGTTGTGTATGGCATTGTGTTCCTCATGAGTCAGGGTATGGTGTAAGGGATGTGCTTTGTCCATGATTTCAACTTTTGCATGGTGGTGGGAACAATCTGTCATTCCAACCATCAGGAGGAGTCCATGTAGAATATTTCTTCTTGCAGTGTTGGGAGGAAGGTATCTACAGGTTATTCCATTGTTTGGTGGTATTGTAGAAATACTCCTTTTGTTTGAGATGCTGAAAGTAGTTTTCAAGGTTACCACAGAATTGAACTTTATGTGTGGGGTGATGGAGCAGAAGCAGAGCCCCCAAGATAGCATAGATTACTATGCTGAGTAAGTTCCAAAGGGGCAGTCATGTTAGTCTAGTAAAGCAAAAAAAGCAAGGAGTCTTGTGGCACTTAAAGACTAACAGATTTATTTATTGCATGAGCTTTTGTGGGAGAATACCCCACTTCATCAGAAGCTTTGAAGAGGGGGAACCTACAAAATTGGATGAAAATAGATGCAAGGGAATGTAAAACATGGGCTCAGATCATACTACAACAACAAATCAGAGCATTTGTAAGGATTCAGACTCTAGGAAACAGCACACAGAGGGAGGGTGAAGTCAAATTACCTGTTATAATGTGAAAAGAATCCATAGTCACGATTTCGCCCTGCTTTCACACAATCTAATTTGCACATTAGTTCGATTTCAGCTGTTTCTCTTTGAAGTATTGATGTCCCATTGATTTTCTTGAGGACCATTGTTAACAAATCATCAATGGAGTGATTAGGAAGATGGAAGTGCTCAGCAACTGTTTTTTGGTTTTTTTTTTTTTTTTTCTGGTGTTGTGATTTCTGATGTCAGTTATGTGTGCATTTGTCCTTCTGCATAGGGATTGTCCTGTTTATCCAATGTATAAGGCTTGGGGGCATTTCAGGCACATGATGGCATAAATCACATTAGTGGATGAACAGGTGAATGGCACTTTGATGGAGTAGCTAGCTTGATTAGGTCCTATGATGGTGTCTTTTGGGCAGATATGTGGACAAAGTTGGCAGCGTGGTTTGTTGCAGGGATATGTGCCTGCTTTAATGTTTCTGTTGTTAGGTCTGTAGTTGCTCGTGAGTATCTGTTTAAGGTTGGGGAGTTGTCTGTAGGTGAGGAGAGGTCTGTCTCCCAAGGCTAGAGAGAGTGGGGGGGTCATCTTTTAAAATAGGCTGGAGGTCCTTGATGATCTGTTGTAGAGGTCTGACTTGAGGGTTGTATGTGGTGACCAGTGGTGTTCTATTGTTTTCTTTTTTGGGCCTTTTTCTGTAGTAGTTGACTGTGGGGTATCCATCTGGCTCTGTCAATCTATTTCTTTACTTCTCCAGGTGGGTACCATAGTTTTAAGAAAGCTTGATAGAGATCCTCAAGATGTCTGTCTCTGTCTGAGGGATCAGAGCAAATGCGGTTATATCTTAGGGCTTGGCTGTAGACAATGGATCATGTGGTGAGTTTAGGATGGACGCTCATGGGATGTAGATAACTATACCGATCAGTAGGTTTTCTGTATAGAGTGGTATCAATGTGTCCATCCCTAATTTGTACAGTAGTGTCCAGAAAGTGGATCTCCTGTCTGGAATGTTCCAGGCTCAATTTGATTGTGGAGTGGAAATTGTTGAAATCTCTGGGGAAATCATCAAGAGCATCCCTGCCATGGGGCCAGATGATGAAGATGTCATCAATATAGTGTGAGTAGAGAAGAGGTGCTTTGGGATGAGACATGAGGAAATGTTCTAAGTCACCCATAAAACTGTTGGCATATTGTGGGGCCATGCACATACCCATAGCAGTGCCACTGACTTGGAGGTATAATTTGTCCTCAAATCTGAAATGGTTGTGGGTGAGCACAAAGTCACAAAGTTCAGTCACAAGCTGTGCTGTGGCATCATCTGGGATGGTTCTTGCAATAGCTCATAATCCATTCTTGTGAAATGAAACATTAAAGCAGGCACATATTCCTGTAACAAACCACACCCCCCAGCTCTGTCCACATATCTGCATAAAAGACACCATCATAGGACCTAATCAAGCCAGCTACTCCATCAAAGGGTCCTTCACCTGATCATCCGCAAATGTGATTTATGCCATCATGTGCCTGAAATGCCCCCAAGCTGTATATGTTGGACAAACAGGACAATCCCTATGCAGAAGGACAAATGCACACATAACTGACATCAGAAATCACAACACAACAAAAAAAAAGAAAAGTTGCTGAGCACTTCCATCTTCCTAATCACTACATTGATGACTTGTTAGCAATGTCCTCAAGAAAATCAATGGGACAAGACTGCAAAGAGAAACAGCCGAAATCGAACTAATATGCAGATTAGATTGTGTGAAAGCAGGGCCAAATCGTGACTATGGATTCTTTTCACATTATAACAGGTAGTTTGACTTCACTCTCCCTTTGTTTGCTGTTTCCTAGAGTTTGAATCCTTCCAAATTCTCTGATTTGTTGTTGCAGTATGACCTGATCCCATGTTTTACACTCCCCTGAATTTATTTTCATCCAATTTTGTAAGTTTTCCCTCTTCAAAGTGTCTGATGAAGTGAGATATTCTCCCACAGAAGCTCATGTGATAAATAAATCTTTTAGTCTTCAAGTGCCACAAGACTCCTTTCCTTTTTCTGCTGAGTAAGTGTGTAGAACAAAAGATTAACGATGCTGTTCTGTCAATAGATGGTGTCACTGATGTTGTCCTTTGTGGTACATAGTTTAGATAGTTTAGTATCTTTCTTCTATAGAAAAGCAAAGCCGTAAATGCCTGTGTGTTTATGGGAATTTTCTCAGTTCAGCACCAGGCAATTTTGGTAGGTGGAAGCTTGTTTTACCTTCATTACTGTGACAAAGTGCTGGACAACATGAGCTGAGCCAGCATTGTTTTTCCTTTTCTTGATAGTGAAACAGGCTGGACTAGATAATTTATAGTAGCCAGGCAGCCCCTGATTACAATTCTTAAATATTTAACAATTTATATTCTCCAACTCTATCCTGTGTCTTTCAGGTAACATAAGACCTTCGTAACATTAACCCCATTTGGCTGATAGTTGTACTAAGTAAAAATATAACTTTTGTTAACTGCAGATGTTGGAATTCCTCAGAAAGCTTTTTCCTTTCTTTATCAGAACCCTTACATACCTGTAAAATACAATAAATTTTCTTCCACTTTACAGAGAACATACTGTCAGGCTATGTGTTTGATTATTTTTAAAAAGTGATTTTCATGTTAGCCACAATGGCCACTTAATGTTCCAAACTAAATGACTTTATTTTTTTTATTCAGGTCCTGACCTATCTCATTATCCTCAACTCTAGGAAACAACTAAAATAATAATACTCTTCCCATTTTTTCATTAATCCAATTTTGTTGTTGTTGTTGTTGTTTTAATTTTTTTCTAGCATAGACTTTTAAATGTCTGTTTATTGTAGGGTCTCTTTATGTCAATCTCTTAATTTCTTACAATATACTTAGATATCTTGTCCGACATTTCATTCTGTAATCTTAATATGTACTGGGATGCAGCTAAATGTTACATCTTTATTATTCTGTACTAACACTGCTACTATAAGTAAAATTTCATACACCAACTGAAAAAGTGACCTTTGTTGCTAGCCATATGTCGTTGATTGAAATTACTTATTGCATAATTGCCACTAGTTTGGCTTTTCTGACAACTACAAAAATCAAATATTCTTTTATATATACTAATTCTACATTTTGTTATACAATATGCTGACCCTTCCCTTCTTTATTTTTTTTCTTTTGTGACCCCATCAATCTATATTTGACAAAATTCAGTCCATTTTTCATCTATGTACTGGTATGCTTCATTTTTATT
Organism: Podocnemis expansa; assembly: GCA_007922195.1. Classification (NCBI taxonomy): domain Eukaryota; kingdom Metazoa; phylum Chordata; order Testudines; family Podocnemididae; genus Podocnemis; species Podocnemis expansa. Next base: position 461,888 of record ML682059.1, read on the forward strand.
ACTTACTCTTTTTTTTTAATTCTTAAGTTTACAAAATAAATCAAAATCTGCATTTGGACACACAAACTTTCCATCCGTAACTGAATTTCCCATGACTATAAAGGTTTTACTCCATTTAGCTTTGCCTTATTTTTCAATATCTGCACTTGCACTTTAATGGTACATAGCATTCTATCAATATGTGCTATATTTCAGCTATCAAATTCCCAACAATGCTTATATTTGTTTGGTACTTTAATCACTGCAGTTCCCATTAACTGTGGCCCAAAAAGTTAGATCCAGTACTTTCAACTGCAGTGTAACTGACTTTTCACTAGAAGCTAGCCATAGTAGGTATACGGTTGTCATAAGACATACATCATTTGCAATGCCTGGGCTCAGATTAAATCTAATTTTTTTAAATTCCAATTTTAATGTTGACCCAGAAGTTTGGCAGTCAGAGTCAATAACTGGTCCGATTAAGGCTCAGTATCTCATCAACCGTGTTTTCTTATCAGCCCCCTAATTAGTCCCAGCAAGACTTTTAAGCAGGCTAATCTTTTCAGCATATTTATCTTGAACATCATCTGTATCATGTTTCCAAAGTAAGTTAGTACCAAATATTACACCTGGGAATATAAATCTTTTAACAACATCTGTTTGTTCCTCATCCAGATACAATTTACATTCCTTTGTAACTTTCCTTTTTGTAAAGATCAGTCCTTTGGGTTGGCCATGGAGAATTTGAAACCTCATACATTTCCCAAATCAGAGGTCAGTTGTAACACTCTTGATTCTCTTTTCACTCACTTCAGTATTTCTTTTCCTAAAGAACACAGCACAGTTATCTGTAACTAAAGTGACTTCAACCCTAACACTTATTAGTATTGTAAGAGCATTTATCAGAATGTTATATAACAGGTGTGGCCAAACTGTAGCTCGGGAGCCAAATGTGGCTCTTGAATGAAAAAGCGTGGCTCACGGAAGAACGTCAGCAAATCAATTTAGTAGGTAAAAGTATATGGCTATATGCCTCAGTGCAGCTCTTGAAGGTTTAAGAATCAACTTGTGTGGCTTTTGAGTTCCGTAAGTTTGGCCACCCCTGTATGTAAGGTTGGGCTGATAGTGCTATCCTGTGTTCCCTTATATATAGTCAGTATTGCTTTTTCAGTTCTAATCTGCATGATTCTTTTAGTCAGACTATTCCTAATCCACCATTGTTTCCCATTTCATTAGGGCACCAACTTTGTACAATTCTTCCCTCCACCACCTGTGATGGATCTTGAAAACTTTGTGCCTTATACTGTTTTGTAAAACAAGCAAGGAGTCCTGTGGCACTTAAAGACTAACAAATTTATTTATCGCATAATAAGAATATTGCTTATTTTGCTGAACTAGACTAACACAGCTATCCCTTTGGAACTTGGAAACACGTATTTTTGTATTTCTGTTCCTAATCCAACAATGTGATCAGTGGTTCATTTTCTTTTTTAAAAGCACCATGCATCTTAGCTATAATGTCAGTTTCTAGATAGGTATCTGATCTGTCATTCACCATTCTCCCTATAATTTTTTCCCCAAACAGGACATAAGAGCAATAGATCTATAAGCATCCATTTGTAGATAGTTTGCATGTTTTTTATGGGAACAATTACTACATGTTTCTACCTCACCAGTATCACTTCTCATCCACATGTAGTATAATGTATTTCCAAGAGGACCCTTAAACTGTTTTCAGAGAGCTACATAAACATTATGTTGTATATATTATCTTTACCTTGGGATGTATTTTTGCTGATATCAATAGCTTTATCAAGTTCCCACATGTAAAACCATCATTTCAAATAAGACCTGGGAGGTGACTATATTTAATATGAATTCCATTCATTCTTCAAATTAGCTTGTATATCTCTGATTTCTGGCATCTTTATTTATCCATCTGCAGCACTTCCTCAATTCTCTCTTTTTTTAAAAAAAATAATTCTTAGTGTCATTGCCTTGTTTCTTTTATGCATCATTAGATCTTTACTATTCATCACATTTTTGTTGTTTATAGACTGTGCCTTTCTATAATTGGCATTTTGCTTTCCTCATTCCACCATGGAAGTGATTTTTCATTGTTGGGAATATTTTAGTATATTACCTAAAACTACTGTAGCAGCAACTATTAATCCCTTTGTTATAGTGTCATTGAAATAGTCTATGTCATCACTCACCTAATGAACATTCATATATTTACTACGCTTACTTTTATATAGCTCCCAGTTACCTTAAAATTTGTGGTGGATAATTTTCCATTATCTTCAACTTTATTTTGCCCTTGAAAAGTAATAAGTATAGGAAAATCATCACTCCCTGTTTCTTCTTTCTTATACATTTCCCTGTTGGATCTGCTGTTACGATTTCCCAATTTAAGCAAGAAAAAACTACCATCTGCTGCAACAAATATAGTTGGTGTGTCATCATTTAAAACCAAGTTCCAAAAGGGCAGCCATGTTAATCTAGTTTAGTAAAACAAACAAGGAGTCCTATGGCACTTAAAGACTAAAACAATTATTTATTGCATGAGCTTTCGTGGGAGAAAATCCCACTTCATCAGAACTTTTTTCCATGAAAGCTCATGCAATAAATAAATATGTAAATCTTTAAGTGCCACAGAACTCCTTATTTGTTCCTTATTTAAAACCACTGGATTGTCTTCATCAATGAAGTTTACTAAGCATGCACAATTGCTATCCATTTTAGTGGTTCTCAACGTTTTCTTGGTCACAGCGTAGTTGGTAACATATTGCAACTCTACAGGACACGGTAGTCCACTGCCTCCAGACCAAATCCAGCCATATTCGTGGCTCTCTGTGACACATCTACTGCTATGTGGTGACACACTAATGTGTCCCGACACAGTTGTTGAGAACCACTATAGTGTTTTAGTTTATTGTGACTGTTTAGGTCACTGCATACAAGATATAGTCTTTTAGAATTCACTATTTCTTATAATTCTAAGATTTCTAAATTTTTGACATAGTTATAAACATGATAAATTCTTAAAGAAAGATTTCTCTTCTACATTGGGATCTCAAAAGCAGTCCATTTGAGACTTCTTTGTTCTCTATTGATATATATATTAATCTTGCTCTTATAGAATTCTCCTCTTCCTCTTGTTTTCAGTTATGCCTACAGGCAATAGATTGTGAAAGTTTTAAAAGCAAACTTCTTAACCAACTATATTTCCTGGGTACACAACATCTTTAGTACCCTTGGGTTAATGTGTTCATTAATTTCCCTGAGGTCTCAAATGAAGTCAGTTTGGATAATGAAGAAGTATGATTAAAGGAGGAACTGGGTGGTGATTTAAAAAAAAGAAAGCAAACCATGGAAGGAAATAAACCCAAATGTTAGATTCCTAACCAAAGAAATAAAATTAGGTGACATGAAACCTTTGAAAGTATCTGACTGGATTAGAAAACCACAGGCTGCAGGAAAAAAGCTTTAGGTGCTGCATGTGGCCCACAGACTGCATGTTTGAGACCCCTGAATTATGGTATTAGGGAGAGTGAGGGAAATAAAATTCTGATCTTAGTATTAAAACGTCACTTCTACAATCAAACAGATCTGTCCAAAGAAGATTCCAGGAAACATATATTATAAGAAACTTGTTGCATTCACACAGCTACATTATGAGACTTAAGTATAAGGACTACATGGAGTCCAGAGCTTGAGGAATAAAAGGAAATGAAAAAGGCGATGCTAATGAATTGAATAGAGAAAAATTTGGCTCCAAAATTCCATTAAGTTCACAGAAAAATCAATAAAATAACAGCAAAAGTGCAAGGAAGAAAAGCAGCATATGTGAATCTGAAAAAGAATGTTTCAATAAATAAAAATGCATCTTAGTAAGAAATAATGAAAGAAGAATATAACTGATGTTCAGAGTGTGAGATGTTCATTACATTATAAACAAATGCTTAAGGATAAAGCAATATTTTTGTTATTCACACAACTTAAGAACCTTTGCAAAAGCAGATATCAGTATCTGAAATTTACTGACGAGGAAATTGAGGTACAGTGGAGGCTAAGTGTCTTGAGCAAGGTAACACGAATTGAGTCAGTGGCAGGATCACAAATAGAAGTCAAATGTTTCTAGCTCCAGACATAGTCAACTAGACCATAGTTCTATTTTGATAACCTGTACTGCAATTTTCTAAATTGCATGTTCCACAAAGTCTATATTAGTTGATGTGCACCCTGTTGGAGATTGTAGACCATGAAATTTGGAAAATATCATGTTATTTATAGAATTTGTTTGTACTACACAACATTCATTATATGTTTGTGACATACTGCACAAGTGAATGAACAGAAGAAGAAAAAGGTTGTTGTCAGAGAGCTACAGGACACTTTTGTAATGTGCCAAAATCAAGCAAAATTCGCCTGGTTTGGAATTTTGTTGCAAGCCCAAATAATCTTAAAAAAAAAATCTGTTTAATCAAATCTCCATTTTGGACATTTTGGATTTATATGGTGTTTAAAGTCAGCCAGAGCACAGCTTGTCCATCCTTTTTCTGGAAATGGTTAAACTGCTTCTCTGAAGCTCCCCCATCAGCTGCTGTCTGCTTTCCTTCCTGCTTCAATTTACTTTAATCACTGGGCTTGTACTCACTCAGAACCAAAATTAGGGGTTCATGAATCCTTCCAAATCTAATAATAAGGCATTGGGGGTGGGAGAGCAAAGTGGGGGGCTGAGAGAGAGAGAGACTGTCATTTCAAGTACTATAAAGCAGAAGACCAGTCTTGAACAGTGCAACAAGAATAAGGAATCTGGCTTGTTGACATTAAAGTAAGAGACATAAATTAGACAGCTTTAATTCTATAGTATGTCAGATTACATGAGTTATCACAGAAAGCTAATTAATGTATTTTTAGAATGAAAGGAGGAATTGGAGCCACCTGAATTTCCTTGCAATTTTCATGTTACATTTCTTGATAAAATCTGTGCTGGTTTTCCCAGTGAAGATTAATGTAACCCTTCTGCTGGCAGGACAAGGGCTGGGTCCTATATCTAGGGGCTTCCCAATAGTGTAACACCACCAGTCAGCTTGAGCCTCCACCCATATTTTTGGGGAATCCTGCACTGTTCCCTGGGCACCCCAAAGGGATAAGGCTTCCCCACTCACAAGCATGAGTCTGAGTGCAGTAAACAAAATTTTTAATAGTAGTAAAACAAAATGCAAAAGGCCAAATAACAGAGATCAGCATTAATCTAGAAAAATTAGTATAGAGCAGGGATGGCCAAAGTCATGGAACTCAAGAACCACACAAGTTGATTATTAAACCTTCAAGAGCTGCACTGAGGCATATAGCCATATACTTTAACCTACTAATTGCTTTGCTGACCTTCTTCTGTGAGCCAGACTTTCATTCAAGAGCCACATGTGGGTCTTGAGCTGTAGTTTGGCCATGCCTAGTATAGAGCAAAGTTCCCAACAACCCACACCGCATAACAGAACATAGAAACTTAATGGCAAAACTGGCACTGATCTGGAAAATCAGTGCTAACTAGGCTCCCAACCAAACCTAGGGTATGTAGGGAGTGTCTTTCACACCAGCTGTCCGCCAACCCCAGCTACTGGTGACTCACTCCATCCTCTAGAACTGTTCATTGGCTCCACCTGCTGTCTGCCAGCTCTGCCCACCAGTCAGTCACACCACCCAGCTCACTGCTGGCTGCTTTCACTGTTCACTGGCTCTGCCTGTCAGCTCTACCCTCCAGTCACTTGCATCACCCAGCTTGCTGTTCTTACCACCTGCTGGCTCTACCCACTGTCTACAGGCTCCACCCTCCAATCATCTCAGCTCAGAAAGAAAAAAAATCTCTTTAGTGATTTTTGGTCAGAGAAAGAGTTTGTTTCTCTCTCTGATGATTCTAACTCTTAAGTAGTTATAAATAACTACCTTTGTCTAAATGACAAAAGGCTCACAAAAAGCTTCGCCCTACCTATCAAAAGAAGCAATAGAAGAAGAAGCCAGAATAGCCTCCTATCCCCCCCACCCCCCTTCTTTTAAGTTCTTTCAGGTTGAAACATGTAGTCGCCCTTCTTACAAACCTCTTCTTAACTAAGGGTAGTGTTTACCCTTTAACTAATTCAGACAGATTTGAAAGAAATAGAGAGTAGCAATTCACAAAAAGACAGTATTTTATATTTCCCTTCAGTAGAATTACAGATATTGACAGATTTGTGATCAGATTAACCCCAAATACCATTACCCACTCTGCCCTTCATCTAGTATGCTAATCAGCTAATTGTGCTCTTTGTAGTCATGCTAATACAGGACCCATGCAGATTAGTTGCCCCCCTTCAGAAGCTGTTAGGCACAGCTTCTAAGCCTACCTTACATTGATAATAATGAATGTCCCTTATTTTGCTGTTTTCTGTGGATGCTTTTGGGGAAATTTTCTCTTCAAATCAGTATAAAAACTTAACAGAGCTGTTCTGCAGTATCCTTCTTACCCATTCATTTACACAGGTACATCAATAAAGTCAGAATCAATAGGTAAAATTATATATTTTTTTTCTGAGAATCTCAACTTACTTTGCAGATATCATTTAGCTTAACCACAAAACATTTAGCTTAGATAACATCTGCACAAGATTTTCATTTATGGTTTTTAACTCCTGTGATATAACCTGTCAGAACTCTCCTAACAAAAGTTACTTGCTGTTACATATAACTTGCCCCTGAACAGAACATGTTATGTAGCTGAATGCTATAATTAATTTGGAATATTGGTTGACCTATATATATTTTTTAATAAACTAATCTAGAGGACAAGGGTTCAAGCCCAAATTGGCTACAGGTATATCAATCTTAAAACTAGATTGTAGGGGACTCCTCAAGGAATGGACGCAGAAGTCACACTTAGAATTTAAGATTTTATAACAATTCCTAGTTGCTAACATCATATAACATATGACAGATAGGACTATAAATTGATAAATGCAAAATAGAAAGGTAATGAAATACATTAATGCATTTTAAAAAAAATACCATAGGCCAAAACCAACTAAGACTTCTAAACTACAAAGCTATGTCTAAATTGCTTTCTTTTTTTTCAAAAAAAAAAAAAAGCTCTATCAAAATAGCAATTTCACAGCTATTTCAAAAAAAGGTTATATTGAAATAGAGCATCCTCACGGAACACTTATTTTGAAATAAGGAGGACATCACTAAATCAAAATAGTGAGTCCACACTGGGCTTGCTGTGCCAAAAATAAAGGGGGCAGGGGTGAGCAAGGAAGGGTGCATTGTGGGAAGTGTGGCATCCAGACACAGTTAATGGTATCCTGTCCCCCAGTCTCCTGTCTCCCAGTCAGCACTATAAAAGAGGAAGGGAGCTCTGGCTTCTCACCTGTGTGGATGGCAAGATGGAGGGAGAGCAGGTCTTGGGCCAGACTGCACTGCAGCACTTCCTGACTCACTTGCATGAGACCTGGCAGAGCCTGGGAAGGCTGTATGGACTCTGGGGCAGACATCCCTGGTACAGAGATGCTGGGGCAGTACACAGGGCCCTGAACACCCTCCAGTAAACCACAGAGGCTGTGATGCTCATAGCAGTGCTCTCCATGCCCCACCACATTTGGGCACGGGAGGACAGCACTGACTGGTGGGAGAGAGTTCGGCTAATCACATGGAACAACAAGCTCTGGCTGCAGAACTTCTGGGTATGCAAGGGGACCTTCCTCATGCTGGTCCATCAGCTCACCCCAGTTCTGCAGTGAATCAACATCCAGCTGCAACCTGCTCTGCCTGTGGAGAATTGTGTGGCCATGGTGCTATGAAAGCTGGCAACCCTGGATTCATATTGCTGGGTTGCACAGCAGTTCAGGGTGGGAAGTCCATGGTGGGGGAAGCTGTCATCGACATGTGCAGGGCAATTAAGCAAGTCCTGATGCCCTGCCTCATCACCCCGGAAAACCTTGCAGAGACCCCTGATAGTCTCCAAACACTCAGGTTCCCAAACTGTGTGAGAATCTTGGACTCCATGCATATTGCCACCTGGGCCCCAGACCTCCATGCACAGGATTATGTAAACAGGAAGGGCTACCATTCTGTTGTCCTCCAGGCCCTGGTTGACCACCATGGCATCTTCCAACATATCTACGTGGGCTGGCCAGGGAGGGCACATGATGCCCGCATTCTCCAAAACTCCTCCCTCTACCGGCAGATGCAGGCAGGCACCCTGTTCCCAGAGCATAACATTGCCCTCAGGGATGTGCAAGTACCACTGGTGATCCTGGGGGACTCGAACTTCCCCTTGAAGCCGTGACTAATGTGGCCCTACACGGGGAAGAGGGATGCCACCAAGGACCTTTTTAATCTGCGGCTTCACTGCTGCCACTTGGTGGTGAAGGGGGCAGCTGAAGGCCAGGTGGAGGGCTCTCCTGACCCACCTGCAGTTTAGCGAGCAAAACCTGGTCCTGGTTATCAGCGCTTGCTGCACCCTTCACAATCTTTGTGAACTGCAGGGGAATAGGGTTCCCCAAATCTGGGAAGAAGGGGCACAGGGGCTCGCACTGGACTTTGAGCAGCCAGAGGATGCCCTGCCCCACATTCAATGGGCCTACTAAGAAGCCCAGATTATTTTGTGATGCACTGGGCACCTACTTTATGGAAGAGGACAACTGAGGGGACAGCCTCACAGCATGCCACTCCACTGAGACCTCCTCTCCTGCACCTGCCCATGCCTATCCCCTCTCCCACCACCACCCACCCATCTCCCCCTGCACCCCCCACCAATAAAAGACACAGAACACAGAACTGAAGTGTACGTGTGTTTTATTTACAGAGAGCAATGGAGTGGCGGGCAAGGGAGGATTAGGGGTGAGGGTGGGGCCTTCCAGGGAAGGGGGGAGTTTGGACAGGGGCCACTTGGGGCAGTGGGGATGGGACAGCTGCAGGGTCAGAGCTACTGGCCAGGGGCTGGGGGGTCCTGGGCCTGCAAGCTGCTGCCCAGGGTCCTGGGCTGGCGCCAGTTGGGGGCATGCTGGAGCAGGGCGCAGGGTGTGGGGAGTGCTGCTGGTGCTCCAGGTGCTGGAGCTTCTGGTTTTGCTCCCAGAGGAGCTCCACCATGGTCTCCAGCAGCCTGTTTTGTGCTGCCCACAACCTCTGCTCAAACCTGCGGTGCTTGGATTCCTGCTCCAGCCAGAGGTCCATCCAGCAGTCTGCGTGGTCTCTGAGGTCGACAAGGCCCTCAAACTGACCAAACCTCGAGCATGGCACCCTCCTCCTCCTCTGGGATTGGGCCAATTTTGCTCTCGAAGGACCAGCAGACATGGATGGTGTGGCTGCTGAAGAGAGATCAAGAAGAAACCCTCCAATTAATTCTAGGGCTGTGCTGTCTGGGGGAACTTGCTGTCCCATTGCCACCCCTGAGACTTCCATTTGGGATGGGGCCCCTTGGTATGTGCCGCTGTGCTGTGCCCCACACCCCGGGGAGGCACAGCACATGCAGTGGCAGCCAGTGGGACACTGTGCTCTGGTGGTCCACCAGAGGCCATGTGCTAGCACCACCAGTGGCATGCTGCCTCACCTGCCAATGCATCTCTGCACACAGTGCCAGTCTTCCCAGTTCCATGTCCCCCTTGCACATGGCCACCAGCCCATTCATCCGTATGGGAGGTACTTTGGATGCCCCCCAAACCCGTTCTGTCACCGTTCCACCTCCCCCTGCACTGTCTCTCACCACCCACAATCATGCCCAGCAATGGCCACCAGTGTAGGGGGAAGGCACTCATCTGCAAGCACTGTAGCTCTGCAGCCTGATGTCCCCTTGCAGGGGCCTTCCTTGTCCTCACTGGGATCCCTCTCCTGCTCCTCCAACCCAGTGGTCTCTAGTGCAGGGGCAGGGGCTGGCTCCAGACTGGCCGCAGGGTGGAGGGATGCCTGGGTGGCCTTTGGGTCCTCCTGGCCGTAGCATGCCTCTGGCTCCTGGGGGGATGAGGGCTCCTATGAGTCTATCATGGCTGCATGGAGGCCACTGGATGCCTGGCCAAGGATGGTGTCCGGCTCCTGGAAATACTGCCAAGCGCTGGTGAGGTTTCTTGCCTCCCTGGCCCACTGGTATGCCTGCCGGAGTTCTTTAACCTTGGCCTGGACTTGCTCTGTGTCCCGGTTATAGCCCTTGGCTGCCATGTCCCAGGACATGCTTACATACAACTCCTGGTTCCTGTGCTTGACCCTGAGGGAGGTGTATATATCTTCCTGGCCACACATAGCCAGGTGGTCAAGGATCTCCTTGTGGCTCCACAAGGGTGCCCTCTGTCACCACTGGCTCCCCTGAGCTGCCACGCCTGACTGTCTGTGGGCTGAGCCAGCCAGTTCTGGAAAAATTTGGCTGGGAGCTTGAATCCTGATCTGTCATTGGCCAGGGCAGGCTTTTCCAACTCCAAGAACCCTGAGATGAACTTCTGTCCTGGGAGAAGGTCACAGGAAAAAAAAGATATTTTGAAAAAAAAACCCTATTCCATGGGCAAAATAGTGTTTTTTTGAAATAGCTTTTTTTCAAAATAAGGATTTTTTTTTTTTTTTTACAGAAAAGCAGGGTTTTTTTTACAGAAAAGCAGGTTTAATGAAATCGCTATAGCAGTTCCTTTTTCTGGGATACTGTCCAGCTTATTTAGAAAAAGGAAATTGCATCCCTGGACACAGAAAAGTTGTTTTTTTTTTGTTTGTTTGTTTGTTTTTTGTTTGTTTGTTTTTGAAATAAGCCTCTTTATTTTGAAAAAAAACTTTGCAATGTAGACGTGCCCCAAGAGCATTACTGTTACAAAGGTTATACTCACACTCAAAGTGAAGACAAATCAAAGTACAGAGCTAACAGTTCTAACACTATTTAACTGAACGAAAACAAAAAGCTATCTAAGAAAGCTAAGTAAAGGAACGCTGAGCAGGTTTGTGAAGATCCTCTTTTTGAGGAAGTTGAAGTTGAACCTGGGTTCAAGAAAAATGGCAGCTTCAAAGACCCACTTAATTTAGAGGCCTTAAATACCCTTGTTTGCAAATTACTTCATTCCCCCTGGTCCAAATATGGGTCTGAACCCAACAAATTATTAGGGTGCTTTCAGATTATTGATCTGGGGGTTTATGCCTACAACTGACATATTTTCCTCCACTGCCTGTTCCTTAATTTCCTGTTTACTATTTTCTGCAGACTTGCGATTTAGACCCCTTTTCACGTGTTTCTCTTTACAAGATCATCAAAATAGCCTGTTTGGTACTTTCCATCCAATTCAGCAACCTGCAGTAACCCCCTCCCCAGTTAGTTTCCTATTGTAGCATAGCTGATGCTTACAGAACTTACCTCTTTTGCAAGATTTTACAAAGCCTTACTATTGTGAAGCAATTGCTTGCAAAGTTTCCATTTAAGTAAGAATACTTAGGTCTAATGATGAATTTATTTTATGCTAACTATGACACTATAGGATTATAAATTCTTAGACTTATATATAGGGAAATATATATTTGCATAAAAGATAAAACAGTATTTGCATGCAAGCTCAATATAAGTATGGCTAAAGGCTACAGCTAGATTGGCAAAAGGACTTTTAAAAAATATCTTAACAGCATCTACACTTGGCTTTCAATAACACGGATATGCAGTTTCTGAGTGTGGCTTTTTTTCACACTCCTAACAGGTATACCAACCAAACCTTAAGTGTTAACCAGGCCTAATATGTTCTTTCTAATCAGTGCTTTAAATATAATTGGCAAAGTAGGTACCTAGAGGAGACTGTGCATCATGAATTGTTACTCCAGCATTTCACTGAATCCTAATGCCACATACAGAACATTCTTCAAATATTTATAATTATGCTTTCCAGTCAAATCTATATAATTCCCTAGCATCTCCAGTCCTGTGGTTCAGTGTGCTTCTCCATCATTTTAATGGCTGCCATTTCTAACCGTTTCCTTAGCTGCCTTGATGCTTTGGTGCATTAGACCTTTTAGAGCCCTGCAGTGTTTTGTCACTTTAGTGCCTGTTCCACGGTGCATTAGCACTTCTGTCTGCAGTCAAGTGTCTCTTTCAGCCAGCACATGAAGACTGGTCCCTTAGAGCAGTGGTTGTCAAAATTTTCTCTTTGGGACCCAGCTCCAGACTCCTCTCCCATGCCACGACCCTCCACAGAAAAAAAGTGGCTGCCACCAGAAAATTGAACAATGACCATTCTAGGGGGAGGAGGGGTGCTCCCAGGAGCACCACCAGCTGGCAAGGGACCAGGGGTCAGCTGTCCCCCCTACCAGGAACAGTGCCAGTTGGTAAGGGAGTGAGTGGCAGCTGTCCCCCACCCCTGGTGGCAGCACAGGGGCTACAAACCAGTACCTGCAGGTCTGCAACCCGATACTAGGTCACAACCCAAGCTTTGATGACCACTGCCTTAGAGTCTATCCCATTTATATTATAGATTTATTGCTAATATGGAGTCCTATCTTCAGCTGTTCTCTCTCCACCATAGAAAGGAACGAAACCAATGGAAACATTGTAGAATTTAATAATAATTTAAATTACTGATATGCAGTTAAATAGGCTAGCTTATTACAGGCTACATGAAAGAAAAGAAATCAGACAAATAAGTGAACTTGTGTGAAACTGAAATAAATATCTGTGGCAGTAAAAGGTGCCAGTAGATAGTTGGAAGTTCTGGCAGTCACCTGCCCGGGGAATTGTTCTATTTTTAAATGCATCAAATTGTCCAAATAGCAGGTATTTTAAAAAACAAACCTCTCCCCTTAGAAGTATTTTTCTGAGTCTTAGAGATGTATTTTGTCTGGCAGGACAATAGACTCTACCAAAGACAAGGGAAATGTCCTAACTTTCCCTTAATTCTGATGTTGGTATTTGACAAAGGAGCCTCTGAGAGCCCTTTGGAGCCTCTCATTTCTCCTGTGGTTTTAAGGTGAAATCTTCCTCTCTTCTTTTTGCCTGGAAGGTATGAAAAAGGCAAAACTAAATACTCTTTTTTTCCACAGAATAGTACTGGAGTAGTGATGGTCTGAACCACTGTAATGCCATCCCTCCATCCCCCACCTATCCAACCCACCTCAGACCTGTACAAAATGCTATGTGGCTCAATATCACTTGGATAAATGCAATCATCCAAGCTGGGTTTGCAGATCTATGGTCACATATTGCTCCATGGTGGCTAGATTGCAGCTGGCATGCACCCTCTGCATATGGGATATTTGGGGGGGTGGAGCAGGGGTGGGGAAAGAGCTGTAGGATCCTTTGTTGTGGTTCTTATCCATTTCTTCTGCCCTCTTACTATAGGATTTGCCCTTGTACTAAGGGATTAAGTCTCTGTTAATGAACTGAGTAAACACTACTTAAAGTTGTCTGAGTGCAGATCTCTGGAGGGCTCACAAATCCCACATCCAACCATACCCCCAGCTAGCAACTATACCCCCAAGAGCTTCCTTATCAGTTTTGCTCCATCAACCTTGTTTCTGTAACTCATGAGAGTCTTCACTCTCCCACCCCATATCCCAGGCTTCAAGGAGATGGACTGTAGTTAAGTCCCTTCTCCAAATCTTTTGTGGCCCATTGGTTAGGGTATTCCCTAGTATGATTAGGGTACTCCCTAGTACATGGGAGGCTTTAATCAGGTTCCTGCTCCAATGATTATTTATTCATTAAAAGATAAATGAATTTCACAGATACCCAAATCCAATAGCATGGAGCCTCATCCTCTGTCAATGCACTCATCATTGGGCTATTGGATGTTCTGAGATGTAGGTTGGGCTGTCTGGTTATTGTCAAAGAAAAAAAAATCACAAGTGTGTGTAACACCTGATGCAGAACAGGAACAATTTCCAAACTTTCAAACATATTCACTAGATGGAAAAGGTTTCCTGCTCTGCTTTAGCTGCAAGCACTGTTAAGTCTCTATATTTCTTTCTTCTTCTGTCTGATTGAAAGCAGTATCCTTAAATAGTTCACTAGAGATGCCAAAAATTGAAATTAACCATCCTGACAGGAAGTAGTAAGAAACTCCCTCCCCATATCTGAAGATGGTTTAATCCAGTGGTTCCCAACCTGTGTCTCAGGGGCCAAAAGTAGCCCACAGGGAGTTTCAAAATGGCCCGCAACTACCCTCTTGTTGACTGCAGAAGGAAGCTGCTGCCTAGAGAATCAGGTGGAGCTTGTTGCTACTGGACTAACAGACCTCTGCAGGCTTTTTGCTGCAACCAAGGTTGATGGTAGATAAGCACTTACTTCCCCCCAGCTCTAGCAGAAAGTGAAGTACTCTGCCTGGGTTCCTAGATGCTGGGATCCCAATGGAAGCCAGAGGGAGGGGAGCACTGATTTTCCATTTCCTGGTTGCAGAAGGGAGCTATCACCTAGGATTGGAGTGCACAGGGCTAGAGGATGAGTGTGCTTTCCCTAGAGTATCCTTGCTGAAATCTAGTCTCATTGTGTGGGGTTTGGGGGAGGATGGAATGCCCCTGCTGGTGGAGATTGGTGGCCCTTCAGGGTAGCAAAAATTGTATTTGTGGCCCTTGAGCCTGAAATGTTGGGAACCACTGGTTTAATCCATTCTTCATTTCAAATGGAAAATGAAAAATCACATTTAAATCTACAAATTGTCAGTCTCAAACATTTATATAAGCAGGAATGCACACAGAAAATATAAATATTTTATATTGTAACTGCTATCATTACCACACGTTTTGGAAAATATATTGAGTATTTCAGTTTGTACCATCAAAAGCTCAAACACAGGATTTCTTCTGTATTTTCAAAATGTAATTTTCTTTCAGAGTTGAGCTCATAAATAATTCTTGTTCTAAACGTCACATTCATTGAATGATTTGCAAAGTTTCCCTCAGATCCTGCACATTGTCAGTTCTGATGATTTAGAAATAGGTTTGTTCTACATCTTCAATGAGCTGTTTAGAATTATTGGCCATTTCCCATCCTCCTCCTTTTGTCAGAACAAGTGTTAATGCTAGAGCTTTGCGCCAGAGGAGTAAGCAAGCAGTTCTCACAGTTACAAAGGAATTACTGGGAAATGTAATGCTTTGGCATATTGCTATTAAATTTCTGCACCATGCATGCACAGTATGTGGTACCAGCAAGGAGAAAAGGGAATTGAAATGTTTAATGCAAATCCTACTACGTCTTTTCAGTATTCATTTAACCTCCTTGTTGGATACATGAAAAATAGCACTTTAGAGTGTTAAGGCTTTTATAAAAAAACAAACAAACAAACAAAACACTCCCCACGCCCACGCCCAGGACTCACCGTTGAAAATAATGTAAATGTGATATAGCATTACCAAAAGATTATGAAGCCAGGAGGATTGCATGAGTTGTTTATTCAATGGACCTCTCCCAGGGGGAAGAAGAATGTGAAACTTAAAAAAAATCAAAAGCTATTTTTCCTCACCTCTAGATATGTCAGTGAATTATCTGTATACAGAGGAATAGATGAACAAGGATTCTCCTGAAAACAAGAGAAACATCTGTATTCAGGGGCATGCATTTGCAAAGATGCTTAAAATCAGTGTATAGTTACTTGGAAGACCAGCTTTATGGGTAGCTTAACCAATAACTAATAATCAAGGTCTTGAAAGCATGAAAATGAACTCTTACTCCTTGGCAGTATTCTTCAAAATTTTGTGGGCCAAAACTGCTTGAGAAGGGCTTCTGCTTCTATCTTGTATGTTTAGACAAAATTTGGCTGTGAAATATAACCCTGTTAATCGGAACACATAGATGCACATATGGCATGCTGTCCCAGAGGCAAAAATAAGTCTTGTTTCAAAAGATTTTTTAAATATTGAAATTCATTCAGCTCGCAGCAAAAATAGTATTATTATTTATGCCCTTAATCTTAGGCATCAAAATGTTGTGTACAAAACATTTTGTATGGAAATATAGTTGAGATTACTCAATTGATGAGTAGATGATCTATGCTACCTGATTTTTCATGAATTCCTGGCAAGCAATGCATGCCGTATATCAGTTTAAGGGGTGGGGGGGGAGGACCCTGGTTATCAAATTCAGTAGAGCAGATGGGCCTATTTTTTGTAAGATGATTCTTTGGGTGGCAAGCAATGACAGCTTACAGATATGTGTATCACATCCATTGTGATGCGGATGTCATCTAGAGTGGTATTCCCCTGTACCTGTTCCTTAACAGAGAAGTCTACAATAGGAAGATCTCTTGAAGATCTCCCTTCATGAGAATTTAAGTAAAAAATTACTGAAGTTTCCCAGTTTTTTATCCTCAGAAGTATATTTTATGTTTTAGAAATGGCACAAAATGATGAAGATGAAAACAGATACTAAAACTATAAACAGCATCTCAACACACATGTGGGTGATCACAGCCTGATTTGAATTGCAGTTTCTTGATCAGAGACTTAGATTCTCTTTTGAGATTTTTCTAATTGTAATTAGAGTTGAGTGAAAATCAGACTCTGTTCTACGGGGAACTGATATTTCAAAATACTGTTTTCATCCACAAGCAGGATGAAAAGATGATATATTAATTTCCTTTTGAAAAAAATAAGCCTGAAAAAAATGGTGGCTTGGAAATTTTCCACAGGTTTTTGTTTTGATTTAAAATGTTTAAACAAACGGTGGCATTCCCAAATTAAAGCATTTCATTCTGAATCTAGTTGACACAACATTGGATCTGATTAAGGATGCTTCGGTAAATGATGGAGCTTATAGTTCTGGTTCCACATGTGCGCATTATTTCCTATAGATCAAGCTTCCTCACTGGACTACATCCCTAATAAATCCTGCAGGCAGCTGACTGACCCAGGGAGCACTGTGGGAGACAAGAGTTTCTATCTCATCATGTGGTGCATCATGGGACATGTAGTCTGGCAAGGATTCCATCCTGTGGGGAAGAGTCTGGGACACTGAGATTAACTTCCATAAAGCACTGCAGATCCCTGAGGAAGATGAAATCTAATACCAAACTGATTCAAAAATGAAATATTTTATCTCACTTTGACAAATGGAAATATTTTTACTATGCTTGAAAAGCCTGAAATGAAGTATTTCCATTTTGATTTTGTTTATAAAGAAAAGCTAATATACAGGGCAAAATCTCAATCTTCACATGGAAAATTTTGATTTTCAGAAAGTTACATTTTTTCCATTGAAAAATGATTTCAGTGGTAAATTCTTTAAGCAGCTATATCATAATGTTTAACATACAAATTTCCATAAGGGAAAATCAGCCCATACAATGTCTCTCAAACATAACACATAATAAACATGAAGTGTAACCCGATGCCTTTTGTTTTTCAGCTCAGGGGAAATGTTGGGCCTTTTTGGTGTAGTGTGCCATACCCAATTCTTAAGATTTTCTTCAGTAAGCACTCAGCATAAAGAAAGCCATCTGCTGAAAATACTACCTGTAGCAGTGTGTCTGTTTACTGCCCTTGAAGCACCCATTCATGGACAAAGGTTGCCCTATGGTGTTCTGCCTTTGTGGCCATCCCACCTCTTTAGGGACTTTTGGGAACTCGGTTTAAAAAACAAATCCAATAATTCCTACAAAGGATGGGGGAAAGAGTTTTCATCTTATTTATTTAGTCTTCGACACTTCCCCTCCAATCTCTTTCTCTCAGTAGCCCACAACAAAGTCCTTCACAACAAAACACAAACTCTAAGGCTATGTCTGCACTACAAAAGTTAATTCGAATTAAAAAAGTCAAACTAATAAGTTTGACCTTAATTCAAACTAAACCTGACCTTAGAAAGTCAAATTAACAAAGTGCACTAATGCAATTTAAATATTAAGCTGAATTAGTGCACTTAGTTAATTTGAACTAACTGCCCTAATTTGAATTTATTTAGTTCAAATTAAGGCTTAATCTTGGTCTACACTGACCTTAGTTTGAACTAAGAATCGGACAAAGCACTTAATTTGAACTAAATGCAGGTGTTACTAATTGGTATTAAGCTTTCATTAGTTCTAATTAAGGAATTTCTTAATTCAAACTAGTGAAAGTCTATTGTGGATAGGGACTAAATTCAAATTAAGGCTCCTTAATTAGAACTAATTTGCCAGTGTAGCTCCACCCTAACAGATTTAATCAGGCACAGAATAAGCCTCTCAGGCTATGTCTGCACTGCCAAAGATAATTTGAAATAGCTATTTCAAATTTATTTCAAAATAATTATTTCAAAATAGCATTATTTCAAACATATTATTTTAAAATAGTCTAATGAAGACTCTCTCTTTCGAAATAACGTAGGAATTTTTATTTCAAAGTAGAGAGTCTTCACTAGACTCTATTTCAAAATAGGGGAAGGCAGGGAAAAGTATAGGGCTATTATTTTGAAAAAAGCCAATACTGCAGCTTGGAACGGCTTTTTTTTCAAAATAGCTCTTTTGAAAGAATTGTTTCATTGACATAAAAGCAGTTTTAGTTATTTTGAAAAAAACACTTTATTTTTTTGAAACAATGAATTGCCTATTTTGAGATAACAAAATGCCTGCATGGACAGGCAAAAAGGTTTTTTTTTTTTTCTCTTCAAAATAAGCCTCCTTATTTAAAAAAAAAAACAAAAAAACTTTTCTGTGTAAACATACCCTCAGAGAGTCAGTCAGTCTGTCTGCTTCCCAGTATGTCCTGCCTAGAGTTTAGCCTTTGCACAAGCCTTTTCTAAGCAAGCCTTTGCTGTTTCTCTCTTGTTTCTCAGGCAGGGTCTCTCCCAGGCTTCCCTGCCTGGAGAGCTTCCTGAACTTCCTCAGCTTACTGTCAAGTTTCCTGCCTCCTATTACTGTCCCTCAGCCACCCACTCTTCCCAGTAGCTTCCTGTTGCTTATTGTATTGGAATCCTTGATTCCTCTAAGACAAGGTTCAACTTGTAATCAGAGATGGCTTAACCTGAAGCTCTCCAGCCCATGGGCAAGCCACTCTGCTATCTATCATTTTTGTAAAGGGACATGTCTGTATGAATGTTGGCCAGCTGATATTGTCATTTATCAAAATTCCTAGGAGCCCCAGTGGTTGGCTATTTCATTGTTCCCAACTTGTGGTGAAGTATCCGTAAGCAGTTATCATTAATTTCACCAGTGTGATGGAGGAGGAATTCAGGGACAGACGCAGGTAGACAAGCATTGATAGAAGAGCTACTATTGCCACTCTATAAGAACAGCCTGACAGGGTTAGACATGTGGTCCATCTAGCCGAGTATCCTGTCTTCCCATTGGTGGCTGGCCAATCCCAGGTGCTTCAGCAGGAATAAACACAAGAGATAATCATCAAATGATCAGTTCTCTGTTGCCATTCTCAGTTTCTAGCAAACAGAGGCCAGGGACGGTGGAGGGTACAGTTTTACATTACTGTCTATGCTGGGTAATAGTTTAGGATGGATCTATTCTCCTTGAACTTATCTAGTTCTTCTTTTGAACCCTATTCCATTGGATCATCCTTTTCCACATGCTGGTTGATCCCTCAAAGATATCTAGTAGATTGGTCAGGCACAATTTCCCATTACAAAAACCATTCTGAGTCTTCCCCAATAAATTATGTTCATATATATATCTGATAATTCTGTTCTTTTCTATAGTTTTAAACAATTTGCCTGGTACTGAATCACTTAGGTTTAATGGCTTGTAACTGCTGGGATTGCTCCTGGCGCCATTTTAAAAAAAAGTTGGCATTACATTAGCTGTCATGTGGTACAGCAGCTGATTTAAATGTTAGGTTACTTACTGCAGTTAGTAGTTCTGCAATTTCATGTTTGAGTTGTTTGAGAATTTGTGGGTAAATACCATCTCATTCTGGTGATTTATTACTATTTAATGTATCAAATTTTTTCTTCCAAAATATCCTCTAATGACACCTCAATCTGGAAAATGAATCTCAGATTTGTAACTTAAAAACAACAGCTCCGATTTGGAATCTCTCTCACATCCTCAGCCTTGAAGACTGATGGAAAAAAAAATTAGTTTCTCCACTATGGCCTTATTTTCCTTAAATGCTTCTTTAGCATCTTGATTGTCCAGTGGCCACACTGGTTATTTTTTCAGTTTCCTGCCTGCAATGTGCTTAAATAAAAAATAATAATAAAAGCCATTTGCTCTTACTTTTTAAGTCTTTGGCTTGTTTTTCTTCAAATTTCTTTTTGGCCTTCTTAAATAAATTTATACATTTAACTTGCCAGAGTTTATACTCTTTTCTATTTTTCTCAGTAGGATTTAACTTCCACTTTTTAAAGGGAATCTTGTTGCCTTCAAATGCTCTTTTACTTTGTTGGTGTTAAGCCACAGTGGCCGTTTTTTTGGTTCTCTTACTATTTTTTTCCTTTAATTTGGAATATACATTTAAATTAAACCTCCATTATGGTGTCTTTTAAAAGTTTCTATGAAGCTTGCAGGAATTTCACTTTTGGCAGTTTATCTTTTAATTTTTGTTGAAATAAAACTTCCTTTTTTGTGTGTAGTTCCACTTTCTAAAGTTAAATACTACTGTTCTGGGCTCCTTCGGTGTTTCTCCTTATAGTTAGAAAGTCTTTTGCTCCCTAATATCTAACCTAAACCTCCTTTGCTGCAGCTTATGCCATTATTTCTTGTCATATTGTGAGTAGATATGGAGAACGATTAACTGTCCTTAACATATTTGAATTAATTTAAACAATTTGTTTTAATTATTTAAAAAAATAAACAATTAATAAAACTCATCAAATATGTTAAGGGCTATGAGGTGCCTGCCCCACCCCCAGTCTTCATATCAAGGGTGTTGTGTGAACTGGAGCATCCGTCTGAACATAGATTGTAAAATTCTGTTCTGCCCCTCCAGGAAGTACAACACAGAAATCACAATTCAGCGGAAGGGAGTTGACAGTATTAAGATGATGTTAAGTCATCTTTGTGCCCTCCTAATTCAGAGCTGGAGAAGCTATGTTTTGTTAAACTCCACTAGAAGTATTTTAAAAATTATTAAAAACAATAGAGGCATTTTGTAAAATAAGATCTAAAGATATGATTTTCAAATATCTAAGGGCTTCAGTGTCAATATCTCATTGAATTTCTATGAGGTGTGGGTACCTAATTCTTTTGTAAGTCTTTTAAAATCCCAGCCTAAATGAAGGTGGAAATTAAAAGTCACATTCATCCCTAGGGCTGACAGTTTAAAGTCAGTCCTGAACCATACTCATATTGGTGTAGTAATTTGGGGATGTTCATATGGCCACATTCTGTGCTGAGCCTACCTTATGAAGAAATAGACTTCAGTTTCCAGGCTTGTCAGACAGGCACCTTGAATCTTAAATAATGTTCTTGATCTTCCAAACAGAAACTCCAAACAGGAGCTAAATCCTAGTCTTGTAATTAGTGGGAGTTTTAACTCAGGCAAACAGTTCAGTAGGGTTTTAACTGATCTGTCACATGAAAGGCACTGATTTTTCATTAGTAGAAAAGTTGTTTTCATCAGAGTGCTTTATAAAAAGTGAAAAATTCTAATTAAAAGAATAAATCAGATAAATTCAGTGAAGCCACATCTACACATGTTTGATAACATAAATATTTAAATAATGTGTCATGGTCTAATGTGTTGTAAAATACAGTACCCTTTTAATCTTTCCACTTCTTGAATGAGAAATCCAATTTAATTAAATTTAGGTCCTAGCCTACTGGACTTGAAATGAGTTTGATTCTTATTTCAATCACTCATGCTACCTTATTTTGCATCCTGTGTTTCTGAATATTTTGCCCTTAAGAAACACCAGATTTATTATTGCAGGCACTTGGAAGAAATAAGAAACAGCTCTTCAATAAGCAAAGACTGTTTTTCAAACTAATGAAGTCTTGGAACTTTCAAATAATACGCTAGAATATATCAACGAAAGGAACAGTAAAACTCTTCTGAATGTAGCCATAATTGAATGTGGATAAAATTGGTTTGATCTGCATGCAGCTCATCAACATTATATAATTAAGCAGGCACTATCTTTAACATCTGCAAAAGAGCAGAATGTCACTTCAGGAGTAGAATGCTTCGAGTTTTAACAAGACTTGGCATGTGCATGTTTGAGTCAGGCTGAGCAATTTCTGTTGGCTGTCTGATTTTACAATGTCCTGTGCATCGTCAGCTTACTCATTTAAATGGCCCACTAATATCAAATGAAAGTTTAAAATACAGACCTGAGCTACCTTGCTAGATCTTCTTTTTCTCTCTTTGTTTGTCTAGTTTGAAAAGGATTTCCTTCTTCCTAGCTTTGACTCTTGTGAGCTATTAAGGGCAGCAGGCAGTCTAAGAGTGAACCTATTGGTGGCTGGGAAGTAGGCGGGCAAAAGCCCGCCCACTACTAAAACCCCTCCCCCACTTAAGGGGAGGTGGCACTGAAGCCAGGTCCAAGTGAGTACAGGGGACAACTAATGAAAAAACAGGAATGGGTGTGAGGCTAAACATTCAGAATTAGTGTTCAGAGGGAGTCACTGAGCAGAGAACACTTGACAGCACCCACTGCTCCTGGAAGGTGTCAAGGGAGCTAGTGGACACCACCCAGAGGAACTCTGCCCAGATATGGGAATGAACGAGGGACCAGAAATAGGCCCCACAGTCACAGAGACCCCTTTCAGCCAACCTCTTCTCCCTTGTCTTGTAGATGGCGGTTTTAGCAAGGGCTAGGACAAGGTTGACAAGGATGTCCCGTGACTTTGTGAGGCTGCAAATGGGGAGTGCATATATAAACAGGGGAGGGGAAAAGTGCAGCCAGAACCTCAGCAAGAGGTTCTGGAGGAGCTGAAAAAGGGGCTGCAAGCGGGCGTACTCCAGTTATGTGTGTGACAGGGTCTGCCTCACACCGCAAAAAGGACAGGTGTTGGGGTCTTGGGTGAACCGCGCCAAGTACATGCCCATGCTGATGGCTTCATGAAGAAGCCACTAACTGATGTCCCCAGCAGGCCATGGGACTAAGATGGAATAAAGGCTGGCCTACCGGGGGTCCTAACCCTCCCAGGGTGGCATCAGGTCTCGCCATTTGGTGTCAGGATCGGACACAAGGACAAGGAAGTGGATGGTGTGGAGCATGAGCATGTACAGATAGTCCCGAGGCGCAGTTTGGAAGGGGACTGGCTGCAGGTCTAGCAGCTGGCTCGGGGCATGGGGTGAGGGCGTCCCGGGGGTGGGGGGCTCGCAGGGCTGGGACCAAATCAAAAGCCTTGGAGGGCCAGGGAGTACCCTCTCACAGAACTTGCTTGAGGTATGCCCAAGCAGCAGGGGGCAAGGCTGCCTTCACTTCCTGGGGTAGGCACTGGGGGGGGCACAGGGGTTGAAGAGCCCCATGCGCTCAGCCAGCGCAAGGGGATCCACACAGTCCCCCTGAGCATAGGCTAGGAGGTCTCCAATCCTAGTGACCCCTACCAGGACCAACCTCCACTGCATGGAGTGGTTCTCTGCCACCAGAACACAGAGATGGGGGTTGTGTAGCAGTGGCTCCGTGAGGAGGTCTACCTCCTCAGTGGGCACAATGGACCTGGAGGCTGAAATGAGCCTCCAGGTCCGGAGGAGGTCCTGGTAGAAGGCTGGCAGCTCAGACAGGACTCATGGAAGCCCCCTTGGATGGAGATAAAAAAGCTGCTGGTTGTATTGGAGCCCTTGGAGATGGTGGAGGAAGGTTAGCACCAGATGGCTCCATGCCAGACTATCTGCACCATAAAGGAGTCTCTTCAGGGCCTGGAGGTGGAAGGCATGGACCTGGCTGCAGACACAGCACAGGCCCTTCCTTTCCTCCTACAGGGGAAGGCTGAGAATCCCTGCAGAGACCCAGTGCAGTCCTGGTCAAAAGAACTCCAGAATTGCCTTCTGGAGATTCTCCAGGAACGTCGGGGGCAGGACGAGGGTGTTGAGCCAGTGTCAGAGCATGGCCAGGCAAGCTGGTTGATAACCTGTGCCCTTCCCAAAGGAAGAGGCACTGCAGCAGTCCCATCCATTTCTGAAGACACCCAATAACCCTGCTCTCCAAATCATGCCAGTTCTCATCAGGGGAGGGATGGGTCATGGAAAGATAAATGCCTAGATAGAGCAGTGGACCCATGCTCCACCAGATGGCATGAAGCACAGGTGGGAGGGTGTTCACCGGCCACCCAGCCCCTACTGTCAAGCCAAAGCTTTTGACCCAGTTAACCCAGGTGGAGGAGGCTGCCGAGTAGATGGCCAAGCAAACATCGAACTGCACTAGGTCACCCGGGTCCTGGACCATGAGAAGCACGTCATCGGCATATGCTGACAGGACCAACCTCAGCTGCGGCTCACAGAGCACCAACCCTGTCAGCCTCCGATGGAGGAGATGGAGGAAGGGATCTATGGCCAGGGCGTACAGCTGACCTGACAGCGGACAGCCTTGACATACTCCTCGCCCGAAGCTGACCGGTTCAGTCGAGGTCCAGTTGAGCTTGACCAGGCACTCCATGGAAGCGTAGAGCACACGGAGAAACAAGGGAAGGGGCTAAGGAAGCACTTGAGGGGCCATCCTGTAGAGGGATAGGGTTGGGGTAACAAAGCGGGCAATATGGCCAAGGGTGGCTCCCCTTGACCAGGCACAGGGATTGTGAGAAAGGGATCAGGGGTCAAATCCCTGCCGACGCTGGACATGGAGGTGGAAGACAGCTGGGTATCTATAGCCTCAGTGTCAGCCAGGGGAGAACGCTTGGGTAAGGGAGGGAGGAGCTGTCTTCCCAGGGTCAGCACCCCATGGCCCGGCTGCTCAGAAGTGGCCATTGCCTCCAGAGGTTTGGCAGCCATAGCTAGAACACCGATTGCAGCTGGGCAGGTGGAACATTCCGGGGGTGTCCCTAGGGTGAGGGCAGGGACATCGGGCAGGGACTGGGCTTTTGGGGAGGAAGGGGGTAGCAAGGACAATTCACCACCCAGATCAAGTCCTGGCAGTAGAGGGTCATCCTCCCCCACCATAATTGGGGTCAGACCCGGGGCCTCAATCTCTGCAAAAATGGGGTCTAAATCCCCCCGCCTCGGTTGAAGGTGGTGAGGCAGGCTCGGGGGGGGAGGGGGGGCGTGGGCAGCCCCATTAGCAGCCTCCAAAAGGAGTGAATCTAAAAGGGCCCCCATAAGGGGCACGGTAATGCCCCCTGTACTACTGCCTCTACTGCTTCAGCTGGGACTTCTCACTGGTCCTCATAGGGGGGCGCAGCAGCAGGCTCATTCATTTTGATGTACTCTGGATGCCTTCCAGGGGCCTCCTCCCTGCACAACATGGTGGGGAGGGTCAAAGCCTTTTTTCACTTGCCATACTTCCCCATAACAATAACCCAGGCCTCCAAGGTGGCAGGGGATGGCTGGCCGGCACAGGCAGAATCAGGCTGCAATAGCAAAGGCACTTGGGTGAACAGGGACAAAGGCAGAACAACAGAGGGATGGGAACCCTCCCCCTGGGGTAAGCCCTTTCCCTGGCTGGCTCCAGCCACCTTTACCCTCTCTCCTCCAGAGACCCAGATGTTTGTGTGGTAGGAGGAGGAGGAGGAAGGGCTGTTCCGGTGACTGGAGGGCTTGGGGTTGCCAGCAATGGTATGGTTGTTGCCCTTTGCTGCCTTGGGGAGCCCAGTTGCCTCATCTTCATGGTAGGACAGAATGCAAGCCCTCCGGACGTGCCCCGTGGCCCTACAGAGGAAGCACCAAGCCTCCCCCGAGGAAAAATGAATTCAATAATATTTACCTTGCTGGGGCACCAAAACAGACCCCCTCAAGCACCACTCCATCACAGGCCCTCACCAGTGTCAGTTGGATTTGCACCTGCTGGCGGAAGGACAACATGTGATGGACGGTGGAGTCATTACAGCCCAACGGGAGAGGTCTGATGGTTGATATTGGCTTCCCCAGGGTGGAGAGGTGGGGAAGCAGGGCAGAATTGGGGAGGAAGGGAGGAACAGAAGTTAACACCACCCACATGCCTAGGTCCTCCAGGGGCTCCACGGGGATGTAGATGCCTCCTATCGCCAGGCCCTTTTTGACCATCTCCTGCACGACAACCTCCGACAACAGGAAGATGATCCTCCTGTACATCTTGGAGGCTGCCACAATGGCTGAGGGTCCCACCACCCTTGCCAACACCTGCACGTAGGTTTCCACGTGCAGTGAGGTGGCCACCAGGAGGCAATGGACCCCGTGACTCCTGGTCAAGGTGGGAAAGGGGACCTGGCTGCCAGAGGAGGCTGTATGGGCAGATGGTACAGTGATGAGTGGAGGGGTGCCAGCCACCTGGGTGTACACACTGGGGCCAGGGGTTCCCCCAGAGCTGGTGGAGGAGATGGCAGGGAAAGAAGGGACCATGGCTGATGACGTGGCTGTGGCTATGGCCTGGCCCTTGCTCGCCTTTTCCTGCCAGCTTTTATGGCCAGCCAGGGAAGCCACAGCAGTAGCAGAGGTGGAGGCCCCTTCCATGTCTACCGCTGCTGGTGGTGCCCCAGCGAGGCAGCAGCAGTGGTCAGAGGGGGAGCCGCAGAGGTAGATGGGGGAGCAGGCTAAGGGGGAGGGTCAGGGATAGGTGGGGAGGTCTCCATGTCCCTACAATAGGGATGATCAAAAGGAAGAGGCTAGGCTGCCGGCAGGGAAGGAGTGCACCCAGGAGAAATGGGGCCAGGAAGGGGGCTGGCTCCTCTGGCTGCACTGAGGTGGGGCATGGTCACTGGGGCATCAGGGGGTGCAGTGAAGGGGGGAGTAACAGAAAAATAAGAATTGCAGGGGCCAGCTAGAATTGGTGGGACATGGACACTGTGGAGAAAGTGATAGGGTAGGAAGGAGGCAACCCAGCGAAGGGGGGTGGAGGATGTGGCTTGCATGAACCAAGGGTGGGACAGGGCAGGACAGGGAGCTATCAGAGGCTGAAGGGTGGGGGCAAGGAAGGCAAAACTAACAAACCGTAGGGGCTAGGATGGGGCAGAAACCGAAATAAACGCAAGGGAACTCCGCTGGGAAGGACCTAAGGTGGGATGGGGGGGCTGTGAAGGGTGGGGAAGGCACTGAACCAGCTGGAGGGCTACGCAGAGGGTGAGAAGCCCTCCAGCCAAGGATGCTGAGAAGCGGGGGGAGAGCTAGGTAATGGGGAAGGGGGTGCTGTGCCTTAGAGGATGAAAATTCTTTTCTACTGAAAGAGTCCCAGATGGTAAAGGGTCCCTGCAGCTGTCTGGAGGGCAGGCTGGGGGTGTTGGTAGAAGGGCTGTTAGAGGTGGCAAAGTCCTTCAGTTTGTACAGAAACCAGCCGCTCCACAGCTCCGGTGATGGTTGTGAGTCCTTCCCAGCCACAAACAACAAGCACACAGTCAGTCTGCTTGCCCTCTGAGATGGTACTAGATGGAAAATGTAGCCAGGAGCAGCAGCAGGGTCAGGCTTCCAGGAAGGCTCCTCTTCTCCTAAGATGGTGCTGGAGATTGTGGCAGTGGTGGAGGTGGTGGTGGTGGTGGTGAGGTCCTCCTTACTGCAGCTCCCCCCACTCCTCACATGGCAGGGGGTGGGAGGGAGACAAGCCAGCAGCAGCAGGGACCCAGAAGAGAGGGTGGGCCTGGGTCCCGAACCCCCCTCCTCTCACCAGGAGCAACACCTGTGGCAGCCCCTAGAGGCAGAAACAAAGAAGAGGACTGGTGTGACCTACTAACCTGCCAGAGTGTGAGACCCACTGCCATGAAGGCATTGTTGTTTTGTCACACTCTATCCCTATAGATTTATTTAGATGTTCTTATGGTGTCTTTGTGACATCAGTAACTTGATGCTGAGCAACCAACCATAGGAAACTTGCCTGGATGTCTTTTTCTAGCCCATGTTGTATATAGTTTGGAGACACATTATTCTCAGTGGTATGCCTTTGTCTGGCTGCTCAGAAGTGTGAAACCATAGGCACAATTTATATTTATAGTCAGTGAGTGTCAGATTGGGATGCTTTCCTGAATCAGATCCTAAATGGGAGAAACTTATTTTTATTTTACAATATGCAAAATGCTTTAAATATTTTGTTCCATATTGCTCTTATTCTGAAATGTCCATCACTGTGGTGTGTGCATTTTTGATTTTGTTTTTTGTTTTTAAATAAAACACTGTCTTCTCTTGTTTCTGCTGGAGAATTAATCTTTTACAATTATCTGAACTTTGTCAGATGAAGTCAGGGGATTTTAACATTCCCTTTTCCTTTATTTTCATGACCTCAAAAGTACACATCTTCCAGTATGAATACTAAATCTTGGCTTCCTGTTTCCATGAACGTCAGTCATGAGAAAAATGTGTTTAAGAATAACACCTTCTGGTCAGATTAAAGAAAGAGAAACACCACAGTTGCCAGAACACACATGTTAAGGGATGGCTGATTCATGAGAACAGGAATACTTCATAAAGTGTACTGCTTTCCTGTAGACAAGTTCCAAAGGGGTTGCCATGTTAGTTTAGTTCAGCAAGACAAACAAGGAATCCTGTGGTGCTTTTAAAGACTAACAAATTTATTTATCACGTGAGCTTTTGTGGGAGAAAAAAAGTGGGATATTCTCTGATGAAAGCTCATGCAATAAATAAACTTGTCACTCTTTTAAAGAGTCACAGGACTCCTTGGCTTTTTTGCAGGATTCATTGTTTTTCTTTCCTGTAGTTTCCATGCTGTCATATTTTTGATTCCTGGTTTAACAGACACTTTTTTGCTGAGTTACATTAGAAAAATAGATCTTCTAACAGTTAACTATTAATTATTTACAATACATTTCACAATGACATAGGAGCTGATTCAAAGTTCACTAGAGTCAATTGACTCCTAAATACTTAAGTGGGCTTTAGATCAGGACCGCAGGGCTCTTCACATTCTCTCACTACTTTCAGTAGAACTGAACAATGTTCTCTAATGGTTATGGAACATGCATTAATAACTTTGTATGATATCCCAAAGTCTTTTTTCCCCGTAAAAAATGTCTTATTTTCAATGCAATGATAAAAGTTTGGTGTTACTACTTCCCTGCCATGAATTTTTTGTTTCTCATTTAGATTTCCCATAAGGGACATAGAACATACTGTTCTGAGATGGGAGGCTTTGTACTAACTATCCAGAAAGTGTCATCTTGATAAACAACAACAATCTCCAAGGAATTCCAAAAAAACCCTTGTATTTGTCATAACAAATGAAATTCTGTTTTTTTACAGTAATATTTTGCAAATACCTGGCCTATTTAAACATACCACTGAGAAAAACAATCTGTTTTGCTAACATCTTAAGCTCTTTGAGAATACCCTCCTGATTTTATATGCATGTTTTTTTGCCTCAGCACAGTGGTAGGAAATAATATGTCCAATGATTTATTAGAAAAGTTACTTTGAAAAAAACTGATAGGTAACCTACTGTCTACTGGCCCAAAAGAGGAGAGAGTCAGAGGAGAGTGACAATTAAAGAAGATTTAGATTTTAAGGGCCATCTTGTGATCCACTTATAATTAGGAGTGCATTGCTCCATGAGAAGTTCTAATGAAATCAATAAGTCTAGTATGAGAGAAAAATACTACCAATTTGGAGTCAAGGTATCACAATCTGGCCCTAAATGATTGGGGGGGGGGTGTAGGAGAAGATTCTGTTGGATTTTTCCACTTATATATATGTTATCACAATTGTTTTTCTCCATTATTTCTCTAATTGAAGGAGAACTAGATGATGTGTTTGTAGTTGACTGCAATTTGATAAAGGGAAGGACAACTAGTTATTAATATCTTAGTTCAGCTCTGGCAACATCTAGGAAATAAGCATGAAGAATGCTGGTTGCTTCTCCAGAATCAGTCTCTTGTTAAAACAAATACCCTTTCAATAAAATTAAAATTGATACTTTTTCTATATTGCTATCATCTTTTATGTCTCTCAGAAAACTCAACTAAATACTAAAAGAATCACACTGTAGAGGTGTTCATAAAGTCAGAGGGGACCATGGTGATCATGTGATCTGACTTCCTGTACCACAAAGGAAAAATAGAAACTATATAAGGAAGGCCTATAGATTCATATAACTTGGTGAAGGTAATTTTGACAACTCCATGCTTACTGCTTTTGTATCAGAGAAAGAAAAGGAGAAACATTTAACTTGTTTTTTGTCACCTACTTCATTTATAGGTAAAATGACAGTTATGTGTATGCATTAATTTGATTTTAAATGGGAACATTGATAGAATAGGCATAAAGAGTGTATTTTTGATGAAAAATCACTGGCATTCCCAGAAAATAACCCATTGCTCTTTAACTATTCATCCATTTGGGAACATGCATCTGCATTTTTACTATTAAATGCAATTGGCTGCCTATAATCTCTTGAATTTAGGTAACATATTTATTTTTATTGATATTAAACGAGTTCTGAGGAGGGTATAGTATCTAAATTCAGTGTCTTGGGCTGAGAGCAATAATAAACTTTCTATTCATCTGTCACTGCAATGTCTGTTCTTAGATTTAACTTAAAATAAGAGCTGACTTGGCTGTTTTAATTCTGTCTATAGTGTATGTGCTATAAATTCAAGTTAAAATCAGAACCTCATGTATAAACTGCATTGAAAACATGTTTTGCACTTGCATATTTTCTTTGAAATACTTAATTTACCATTCTAAGAGCAAGATCTCTATATACACTGTGCAAGATGATGCTTGGGTAAAGGATACAAACACATAGGCTGTGTTCACACAGCCTCCTTATTTCGAAACAACAGAGGTTGTATCGAAATAAGGTTTTGGCTGTTCACACGATGCACGGTTGTTTCGGAACAACGGGAACCATTGTTCCGAAACAACCGCATTGTTTCGAAACAAGTTAAACCTAGTCTGTGGGCGAAACAACGTTGTTTCGCAATGGTTGTTTCGAAACAATGCCGTGCGAACGTGTTGTTTCGAAATGACGGTGAGTCATTTCGAAATAACCGTTGTCTGGAATCGCTATTTCGATTCCGGCTTTTTTTCCTTATTTTGAATTAACATTTTGTTAATTCAAAATAAGTTCTTTCGAAATAAGCGTTATTTCGATATACGGTTGTTTTGAAACAACCGTATTGAAATAACCCACTGTGTGGGAACACAGCCATAATAGTGTGGGCAAGAAAGTCCTTTAACTATGATGCTCCATTTTCCCAATGCTGTAAAACTGAAGAGCTGGGAATCTTTGAAGATCTTAAAATATGGCATAGTAATAGCTCACATTCACAGATATTAAATGAAGATGTTCTACATTGTATAAAATACTTGAACATGCATTGGAGAAGATGGACTTCGAGTGACTCTGTAGGTTGAGATTTTTTTGGGGGGGAGGGACTTACCTGACTGATAGGAGACCCAAATTTTAGTCTCTAGTCCACTAAATAGCTTTATATATAAAGTGGAACAGCTTTAACAGAAGAGAATGAGACATCCATGCCAGAGCAGCCTATAGCCTGATGGCTGGGATACAACGTTTGTGGGATAGACTCAGATTCCTGCTCCTAATTACTATTCTTGCATTTTATACACAAGGGAACACCTTCAAAAGGAGAGACTGAAAACTTCAACCCAGCATACACCATAGCCCAGTATTTAGGGTACCCTTGGGGATGCTCAGATTCACAATCTTTTTCTACATTAGGCAGAGATGGGGAACTGAACTTGGATGCTGTATGAACATTGAGTATCAGTTGATTAAAGGATGAAGAAGAAAATTATGGGACCTATTCCAGTAAGCATTTTTATAAACTTTTCCACAAACTAATCACACCCTCTTTCTAAACAAATGCTAACAATTGAACTTTACTGAATACTTGTTTGTGAAATGACTGGTGTGGAACAGATAATGGAAAATTAAACATCTGGTCAGATAATGAATTGTATTGCAATAACAAGTGAGAGAATAAAAGGTTTCACCTGCAGACGCATTGAGATATTTCTTTAGAGTTTTGGAATAGAGCAAATGAAGAGCTTAACTGAAAATAGTGCTCAGTGACCAAAAACTGGAGAACACCATCTTCAACAGAATAAAGAATTGCCTTATGGTAAAATTCAGGAGTAGAAATCAGTTACATTCCTAGTGCTGTTAGTGTCGTTGGACAGATAATTAAACTTGTCTGTACCACACTTTAGAGCCTTATGTGGGGCTAGTATAGAGCTGGGCAGCAGGGCTGGAGTCCTGCAGGTCCCACAGGGTCTGCTACCATAACTGTAGAAGCAGGTGGGAGTGGGATTAAAGAATAGAACTGTGCAAGT
Organism: Podocnemis expansa; assembly: GCA_007922195.1. NCBI lineage: Eukaryota > Metazoa > Chordata > Testudines > Podocnemididae > Podocnemis > Podocnemis expansa. Next base: position 494,078 of record ML682059.1, read on the forward strand.
TTCTACCTCATTTTCTCCATCAGCAAAAAGGAGGATACTACTTCCCTACCTCACTGAGGGCGCATGGAGGTTTAAGTATTTGTAAAATGTTTTGAGATCCTAAGTGTGAGATGATGGAAAGAAAAGAACATAGAACAAAGGGAAGAGAGACTGTGAAGTTGAAGAGGAAACAGAAAATGATGGAGGCAGAGGATGAGAGAAAGGGGTAAATGGAAATAGAAGAATCAAGAGACAAGCAGCTTTAAGACTGGAAAATGGTATTTTGTATGTATTCTACTTTATTTCTGTGAAAGAAAACAATTAGTTGAAAGGAAATGGAATCCATTTTCTATGCTCAGTCAGTGATTTTTCAGGCTCAACACGACATGAGGAGAGCAACCAGGTTGAACCGGCATGTTTGTTTCTAGTCTGAGCAATGGCTACCAGACCTTTTGCTTCAGGGCTGGGAGCTCAGATGAGCCAAAGAACAAGTCTGAATTTTCTGGCTTCGAAAGCTTCCCAGGTAAGTTACAAAAAGGTGACTTATTTATTGAACAAATCCACTCTGATGGTCACAAACTTCCAGCTTTATCATTATTTGTCTATGGCAGGAGTTAAAGTGGGCCGTAACATGGCAGAATGCCATTCTGGGGCCCCCTAGTTTATGGGTTCAGCGTTCCAGGCCCCCTAAAAGTAGAAAATGGAGCCAGAATGCTGTGTTCTGGGGCTCACCATTTAAAAATAGCTGGCCCCGGAACAGCGTTCCACTTCCATTTTCTATTTTTAGGAGCCTAAATGCCAAGCCCCTAAAAACAGTGGGCCCCAGAACGGCATTCTGCGGTGTTCCAGCAGGCAGGGGGACAGCAAAGTGGGAGCGCCCAGTTCCTCTGTGCATGCGCAGACTTGCTTAGAGGCAGAAGCCTCCAAGAACAGCCTGCAGGCTGCATTTGTCTCCCAGCCCAGCTTGCGGCTGCCAGTAAGCACTGGGGTGGCCTGACTCGGGGTGGAGGGGAGGGTTATTGGGAGCACATGAGCTGGGGGTGGGTATTGGGGGTGGGGTGGATTTTGGGCACAAAGAGAATGGATATTGGGGGCAGGAGCTGGGGTGGGTGCAGGCATGTGGGGGCAGGAGTTGGGGTACAGGGGGGGCACACCTGTGTGGGAAGGGGGCCCACTTGGTTAGGAGGTAATTTTGCCTGCCAAATTACAAAAGGCTGGGGGTTAAAGTATGAAGTCTAGGGTCCCCTGTTTTGTACCAGGACCTCGTACTGCTAAATGCTGTACAAACAGAACAAAGACAAGGCTCTTGCTCAAAAGAGCATGCAGGTCCCCAAATGATCCACCCTATCTGATGATGCTGACATTAAAATTCCTGTAAGTACAAATATATTTTTTGTAATTTTCAGACAGGAACAGTCTTCAGAATCCTTCCTACTCTTTCTGAGCCTCAGGAAGCAGTAGCAGCAGCTTTCCCAAATGTAAAGCCTAAAAGTCGGTCTTGTGGATCTAACTGATACCATTTTTAGAGCTTTGAGGATCCCTCCTAAATTAATTCTTGAGAATTCACTATGCCCTTTGATAATTCCTGTGCATTTATACATAGCAGCAAAGCTAGGAAAAAGCTTTCACTTCATGAGTAAAACAAGGAGTCCTGCGGCACTTAAAGACTAACAAATGTACTTACTGTGTGAGCTTTCATGGGAGAAAATCCCACTTTGTTTTTTTCTCCCACAAAAGCTCATGTGAGAAATGCATTTGTTAGTCTTTAAATGCCTCAGGACTCCTTGTTTGTCTTTTACTGAACTAGACTAACAGGGCTACTCCTCTGAATCTTCACAAATAAAGATATAGAAATGGAACAATAATTATCTCCAGCTCTTTCACAAACCCTAATCAAGGGTCATGTTTGCCTTGGCCAGAACTGATTCTCTTACCTCTCATACATGTTCTTTCTAATGCCTCTTAAGAGGCAGGGGACTAATTTTCATAAATGTTTTATGCTGCAACCTAATGTGCATCCACTCAACTATCTCAACATATGGAAGGAATGAGACATTTTGATAGCTATTGAACAGAGTATTTTCACAGTTAATCAGATCAAAGCCATTTAGCACAGGTGTTTCTATAATTATGAAGCAAAGGAAAAATTTTCAATGTTCATTTAATGGCCCTTAAACTTGTATGCTAGGTATCAAAAGACAATATTTTGTGTTATCTCTGTAATATAAAATGTGTAGGAATGCTAACCTACTAAATTTTTTCATTCATACAGTTTTATACAATAAATAACTACCATTGTGTGTTTCATAAAGTTAAAGTGTCCATATGAGAAATTTTGGGATGAAAACTGGAAGAACAAAGTTTGACCAAAGCTACTCTCTCATAAGCAATGAGAACTTGTTTGGTAATAGATCATTAACATGCTGGGCTGAATTCACACTGCCTGCTAATGATAAATGTATGATAGATATGATAATAGAAGCTTGACAGAGACAAGCGTATCTCTAGAGGAGATTCCAGTGATGGACAATATCCTCAGTGAGAGAGTTCCTGGCACACTATGTACAGAAATCTTTCCTTTATTATTACTGATAATGAAAATGAATAATCTTTGCAAATATATATTATGAATTGTTGGCCAGGATTTTAGTGAACCTTTAAATCATTGGGGGGGGGGGAGTGGTCAGGTGCAAGGAGTCTCATTCACTGTTTGTGCAATGGAAGTCTTTGTGGTTTAAGCTTTGATAGGTTACTCTTGAATAATAACTCTTAACTAACATTGGACCATCTTGCTGCCATTATTTGTGTACTTTGTACATGCCCTGCAGAGAAATGTGGTGAATGGATTTTTGAAATCTAATCAATTATATTAGCATATTAGTTGTGAAGAATTAGAAAAAAGAAACACAAGCAGTTTCAGTTATGCTGACCTGAATGTTTGAATTTAGAAATTAAAGATATAAAATCAAAACCAGAGTTTTACTTAAATGCTTAGTTTTGATATAGGTGTTGAGAAAATGTCAGCTCCACTTTATTTACCCTTTAATCTATGAACTATATTCATCTCAACTCTTATGTGTATTTGTGAGTTGCATTTATAACATGCATAGTTCCTCAAAGCCTTGTTTTCCATATTTGTCCAGTGATCCAGAGTTTGCTTGTAGCTCATTCAAAAATGTTTCATTGTTTTTGATATTGACCTTTCTAAGAATCTGTCCAGTAGACCTGCTCACCCACTTTAACCTTTTCTTTCCTTACATCACCACAGTCCCTGAGGTTCTCTCATCTTCTTCATCTGTTAGTTTCCACCCAGATGAACTTGGGCTCTTAATTCCCTCCTGACTAAACGTACTGCTGTGTTTGTTCTGACCTTCTGACAAAAACAGATAAGAAGTAGCTGGAGACTTCTTTAAATCTTTGTCAAACAAGAAAACTAAGCAGGCAAAACCCAACTTTGGTAGAAATAACTTAAAAGCAAACTGCTCTAAGAACTATTTTGAAATCAAGTTGAGCAATCTTGGTGACAGAATATATTATGCTTGCTAATTACTTTGTTAGTAAATTTTATAAAGCAGTGCTTTTGTCACACTAAATTTTAAGGAGAGCCATGACAAATGTTATTAAAATCACAAATTTTATAGCATTTTTAGTTTCACTTTTCCCCTTTTCCAGAGTTCTGTTCAGTTTCACTTATTCCATCCCATTTGGCAATCTGTTACACTTGTGTAAATCTGGACTACCTCCACAGACATCTGTTATCTCAATGACTGGATCGTGGGAGGGGTCATGCAGAAATCCCCACAGGAAGTTATGGAATGGGTCCTGTATTACTTCCTCTGGATTCTTTAAGCGACTCTCAATTTCTTTGGCTGCTATCAAAAAGCTTCCGGGAGGCCTAGCCTGGATTCCCCAGGATCCATACCAGTGGAAAGCAAGCAAGCAGAGCAGCATTTAATCCTGAAGGATGACATTAATCTCCATACAGAAGTAGAGATCTATTTCCCTGTATGTACTCAATAACCATCCATCCATCCGGAGACAGAGATGGGGCCCTGTACAATATGCTGAATCTCAAGTGAGTGCTTATTTTACTGATGTGGACCTATCCTGTTAACAAACTGTACATAAAGATTTGTCATGAGAAACATTACCCAATGTGATGAAGAAAACTGAAGCTGCCCACATGAGACCACAGAAGGGCCACGCTTCGTTTCTTCCTGTGTGACTATTTCAGAGTCATGGAGATACACTACAGGTGGATTGGGTAACTAAAGTTATTCTCATTCACTGCTGAGTTTTCTATTTTGGCCAAATTCAATGGCTCATCTCCCACCCCAAACCCTAAGATAGAGTAAGGAGAAAGAAAGCTCTGCAAGCTCCTTCAAATTAGTCTGCTGAGAGAGCAAGAGGCACCCAGCTGTTCCTTCCCAACATCTCTTGCAGATAGAGCTGGAGAGTCTCCAGGGATCTATGATCATACAGTACTATAAGTGGAAATCAGGTCTATGTGCAGAGACTCTGTCCCTGCTGGTTCTCATCTTCCCTTCTCCAGAAATAGCTGCTCTGGGAGTATTGCAAAGAGGTAACCACAGTTGCAGAGGTGGCAGTGTTACTACTTCTGGGTGGGATTTCCCACTGCTTGGTAGGCTACACAGTACCTTGCCCCATCTCTCTTTTAAAAAAGCCCTCCTTTGAACCTCTCCATAGCCATCTCTCAGTGTGTCTGAAGAATATGATAGGAACCTCTCTTTGGAAATGGTAAGATGACTTTTTACTTTCTAGAGATCCTTGGATTCCTCCTTTTTGGGCTCCTTAGGCTTCTTTAGTTGCTACTAAATATTTGGCTCAGCTGGACCAGAGCTAAACTGCAGGTTGGGTATGTACAGATCCTGAGAGTAGAATTCACCTAATAGGTGATCAAGGGGTCTGGCTTCAGTCACTCAATAGATTGTTTCCAAAATGCTGCACTGTTAATACTTTGCCATGTGTGCAAGATCAAATTCTGCTCTATTTTGTTTTGTTTTTGACCTTCACTTGAAGCTAATAGTTCAGTATATAGAATAAAAAACCTCCTAAGTTTGACTAACATTTAATGTCTTCCTTTCTGTTTCCAAATTGGTAATCCTCACAGCCTATTCCAGAGCAGACAAGAGGTACTTAAACAGAATAGGAGGAAGAATACTTTATATAGCACTATTAGACGCAACATTTTTCATAATGCCATCAGTACACAATCTCTGCTGATTAAGATGTGTATATTTCATCTGCCCATTTGACTGACCTATGTTAGGGTCACATTGTCTCCAGGGATTCAAATTTCACGTTAATTGCTAATCTTTTGTTTGTATCATTTTTCTATTTGTTCCAGTCAATAACATTAGCTCCTGTTACCTTGAAGTCAGGTTTTTAGGCCAGAAAACTACAGTGATGATTTAGAATTATTGTCTGCATGGTGCCAGATACAGAGCCTCACCCACCCACTACTATAATAACAGAGCCAGATGAATTATCTAGCCCAGGGATCCTGGGCTGCCACTCACCATGGAGCCCCCTGCTTGATGGCATGCCCTCCACAGGGGGCTCCTGCCCCCACAGCATGGTGACCTGTGGGACATCAGTGGGCGGGGGGGGACTGGGCATGAGAGGGCACTCCTGCCCCAGCTCCACTCTGGCCAGTCTGGCCCTGCAGGGAGGTGGCTAGTGTGTGGTATAGCACCGGTGCAGTCCTCCAAGGCGATGGGCCCTGGAAGGCTGTGCTGGAGCAGAGGACCTGCCATGTACCAGCTGCCCCCACCCTTCCCCAGGGGGAAGACCAACTGGCTCAGGGGTGGGGTGGGAGTGCAGAGCCAGGCCTCTGGCTCCAGATACTCCCCACCCCCCTGTACTGCTAGCAGGGCAGGAGTGTGCTAAATACTCCAAGCTCTGCCAGTGCTGAGCAGAGTGGGGAGTGGCCAGATCAGATAGCGAGTTTAGGGGTCAGCTCCCAGGGCTTCAGGTCCTTTAGTCACTACAATAATCTGGCCTGATAATAAATCTGTAACCTCTGGTTGTATTACTGAAGTTCTCAAATCATGATTTAAAGACTCCAGGTTATAGAGAATCCAACATTTACTATAGTTCAAACTAACAAGTGACCAAGGACCTGTGCTTCAAAGGAAGGTGAAAATCCTTTAGGGTCTTTACCCATTCTGTGTGGGGGAAAAAATCCTTCCCAATCCCAGATATGGTGATCAGTTAAACTCTGAGCGTGTGTGCAAGACCCAGCAGCCAGTCACCTGGGAAATAATTATCTGAAGTAACTCAGAGCACTTCCCATCTTGTATCCTATCTCTGGCTGTTGGAGCTCTTTCCTCATAACAGTCACAGATGGACCATTCATGCCATCCCCTGCATAAAATTATGAGGCTGAGTTTTGGAACCAGTTATTCTTTTTGTCCTCCACTACTCTACTGCTGTGCTGAAACTTCATTCCCCCTGGTGGTTAGAAACTTGTTGATAATCATTTTCATAGATTGTAAGGTCAGAAGGGACCAATATGATCATCTACTCTGACTTCCTGCACGATGCAAGTCACAGAATCTCCCACCTGTGCCTGCAGTAGACACCTAATCTAAGACTGAGCTACGCAAGTCCCCAAATCATAACTTAATGACCTCAAGGTAGAGAGAAACCACCAGCAAGTAACCCAGGCCCCATGCTCCAGGGGAAGGCACATGACTTCAAGGGTCACTGCTCATCTGCTCTGGCACCCCATGTGATCAGATAATCCCTGAACATCTTGTTGAATATTCATTTGTTGTGCCAACATTAGGTATTAACTCCTCTCACTCCCTGGTGTTTTGTTTCTGATGTATTTTGGAGGGTAGTCTATCTCCTCTCAGCCTTCACTTTCTTAGGCAAAACAAGCTAAGTTTTCTTAAATCATCCCTTGTAAGGCAGGTTCTTCATTTCTTTGATCATCCTAGTAGCCCTTCTCTGCATCTATTTCAGTTTGACTTAATCTTCCTTAAATATGAGACCGCAATCACATGCAGTATTCCAGTCTCACCAGTGCCCTGTATAATGGTAATACTTCCCTATCTCTACTGGAAACCCATTGCCTGTTTAGCTAGGACTGCATTACCCCTTTTCCCAGCTGCATCACATTGCATCATACCAGTGTCTTTTCCAACTGACAAAGTACTTAGTTTATAACAAATATTCTGTTCGTTAGTCTCTAAATGTATGAACTTATCTTACTGCTATGCATATTTGACATATATTATGTCTGAGTTGGGTAATAGGAAAACTACAGGATTATGTTAGGAGCAATAAATAAAAGCTTTTTTGCTGCATATGGGCAAACATTACTTTTTCATTACTTCAAAAGTCTCACTCTTGGGAGCAGCCCAGTGGTTGTTTCACTGAGACTATTAAATTTCATATATACCCAATGGGATGTTGTCCCCCCGTCTCCGAACATGCAAGGGTTCATTTTAGACTAGTCAGGAGATTGTCATTACTTGCCCTGAAGTATTGAGTGCCTCACACTGCTTTGCTGTAATAAGTCACAACCTGGGCTGCTCACAAGAGTGTGTCTACACTGGAGACTCTGTTAAGTTGACCTAACAAGGTTTACTTTAAGTTGACTTAGACAATCCACATTGAAAACTTCTTTTGACTGTCTGCATCCACACTGACAGGTGTGAGGTTGATGGAGGAGGGGGTGCATTGTGGGTAGCTGTCCCTGGTTGCCAGGAACTTTGGGAGGGGGACTGGAGACCAATTACATTGACTTAAGCCAATGTAGAAGAGGAAAGTTCTTAAGTCAACTTTGAGGCATTGTTACTAAGTCAATTTAAGAAAATGCTTAAGTTGACATAATAAAAGTCCAGTGTGGCTGCAGGAGTCTGTAGGTTAACTTAAACTTCCTTATGTTGACCTAAGGCTCCAGTGTTGGTGTACCTAAAGAGCCTGCCAGCATGCAGGTCACAGGCTGAGTGACTTTGTACAGCTAAAACACAGCTACAGATGCTTTGATACAGTAACACACCGCATACATGCTGTCTGTTTTCAATAAAAGGCTTAATGGTGACTAGATGACTAGTTAACAGAGCCTGATGGAATTCATCCTGGTAATGAATAAGAAACTATGTGAAGCAATCTTGGAGTCATTCATGATTATCTTTAAGAACTAGAGTAGTGGTTTTCAAACTCCTTTCCTTAGGACTCAGATGAAAAAAAAAATCACTTATACCCATGATCCAACAATTACACTTTTGAGCAATGCATTCTAGTCTTTTGGCAGAGACAGCAGGGGGTGCTCTGACCCAGGGCCTGAGGATCTGCGAGCCAGTACTGGGTCCTGGCCCTAAGTTTGAAAACTGCTATCCTAGGGGATGGGAGAAGTGCAAAAGAGTGGAGGAAGGCAAAGTGGGATCAAGGAGGGCAGAGGAATTAGGAATTACAAACCAGTTAGCCTAACTTCAGTATCTGAAAAGATACTGGAATAATTATTAAACAACCAGTCTGTAAGCACCTGGGAGATAGTAGGGTTATAAGAAATAGTCAGCATGGCTATGTCAAGAACAAATCATGCCAAGCCAACTAAATTTCTGTCTTTGGTAGGGTTATTGACTCAGTAGTTAGAAGGTGGTAGATGTGATAAACCTTTATTTTTAGTAAGCCTTTGGGGACAATTTTGCACAACATTCTCATAAGCAAACTAGGGAAATGAGGTCTAAGTGAAATGACTATGAGATGGATTTACAACTGGTTGAAAAACCATATTCGGTGAGTAGTTACCAAAAGTTTGCTGTCAAATTGGGAAGGAGCATCAAGTGTGGCCCCACAAGTCCTGGGGCTAGTACTGGTTAATGTTTTCATTAATAAGTTGAATAATGGAATGAAGAGTGTGCTTATGAAACTGGTAGATTACACCAACTTAAAGGGGTTGCAAACATTTTGGAGGATAGATTTATAATTCAAAATGAACTTGGAGGGTTGATCTGAATTCAACAAGATGAAGTTCAGTAAAGGCCAGTGCAAAGTACATCACTGAGGCAGGAAAAATCAGATGCATAACTACAGAATGAGGAATAGATGTTTAAGTAGTAATGCCACTGAAAAGGATCAGGGGGTTATAGTGGACAACAAAATGAATAGCAGTCATCAATGTGATGTATCTATGAAAAAAGTCTAATATAATTGTGGTGTATAACAACAGGCAAGTTGTAGGTAAGAGGCAGACTGCTTTGATCAGCAAGGTGAAGATCTATCTTGAGTACTGTGTCCAATTCTGAGCAGCACACTTCAGGAAAGACGTGGACAAGTTTGAAAGAATCCAGAGGAGAGCAACAAAAATGCTAAAAGCTTTAGAAAACCGGATCCAAGAAAAATTAAAAAGGAAAGCTGGGAACATTTAGTCTTTAAAAAAGAAGACTGAGGACCTGGTGACAGTCTTCCAACATGTTTTAAGGTTTGTTACAAATAAGATGTAGATCAATTGTTCTCAAGGTCTCCTGAAGGAAGGATAAGATGTAATGGGCTTAATCTGCAACAAGAAAAACTGCCTTTGAAGTGAATGGGAATTTTGCCTTAATAAAGACTTCACAATAAAAGTATATACATGCCTGTTAGATTAGCAGGGACTGAACAGGCTTGGGGTCTGATTCTTCAGATCTGTATTTACAAATTGTTCCTACTCATGCAAGCATCTTTAAAACAGCTCACCATGCTTATGAGTTTGCAGATTAAGATGTTTAGTCTGTAATTTAACATGTTAATCCTCCTTTAGATTTTATTCCACTAATTTATCATTTGAATCAATGGATATGTCTACACTTAGAAGTTATTTCAAAATAAGCCTCCTTATTTCAGAATAACTTTCTCCTGTCCATTCACACATTTTATTTCAAATTAAGCATTTCTTTATTTTGAAATAATAAAGATTTTTTATTTTGAAATAGTGCTTAAATCAAAATTATTGTCTCAAAATAAGCCATGGAATAAGCTTATTTTGAAATAATGGCCCTATTCTTTTGCCTACCTGCCTTCCCCCATATTGAATTAAAGAATCTAGTGAAAACTCTCTACTTTAAAATAATATCTCCAACCTTATTTCCTATTACAGTCTTCCCTGGACTCCTAATTCGAAATAAAAAAATTGAAGTAGTGCTAATTCAAAACAATTACTTCAAATTAAAATCAAATTAGTTATTTTGAAATAACTATTTCAAATTAATTTTGTAAGTATAGTCATAGCCAATATGAGTAAATAACCAACATATGTGCTTAAGTATTTTCAGGATTGGGGCCTATGGGCCTCATTCCTTACCATATAAGTCAAGTGAGAGTGTGAGTATTGAAATTTAATGAGTAAAATCAGGACCAAGTGTGCCAAAATGTGCAAGGACCTCAGGCAAGATTTATTTTTTTTAAAAAATCAGGTCCATATATAATGAAATACCATACATAAGTGATGTATTTATTGATCCTCTCTGCTATTGTGCTGACTTACATAAGCACTTGTAAATAAATGACCTGATATTTTATATTTTGCCTTGCTCAGTGGGACAACACATGAGTAAAGATATGCACATTCATAAAGGTTCACATGATCAAAATCCAGTTACTTTAGGATTGTTCCAAATCCTCTTGAAGTCTGCATGATTATTTATTCAATCGGCTTCAGATCAAACCCCTATGTATGTAATTACATGCACACAATGGATATTTCTATGCATGCAATGATCTAAACCCCTGTTTTTGCATGCAAATGCCTCTTTGTGTGATTACTGTGAAATATCTGTGAAACCTTGGTGGCTATACCCATTAAATAGAGTTGAAAAGATATGCATGGATGTAGAGACCTCTGGTTTTCTTTTTTTCCACTGCTGTATTGTAAAAGCAATTCTAGCAAAGAAGAAAATTCACAGGAGCAGGAAATGCCACTTTTTAAAAAAAATCTTCTTGATATTTTATTTTTCAGATTAAACTGTAAGCAGTTTGTAGCTTAGTGGAAGTTTCCACTAAACTGGAAAACAGATAATAAAGACAAATTGATTTTTCAATTGCTCAAAGCTACAATTAACTTCCAAAACATAATCAACCTCTATTTAATGCTGCAAAATCAATATTCTGCCTTCATCTGTGTACATGAAAGCTGAGAAACTACTTCTCTGCCAGCTCCCATACGCATGTGCAAACCTCTCTGAATAATTAACACTGAATATTTTAGTCTCTAACAAAATTCACAATAATACAATGTTTTAGTCTTTGTTAACACCACTTCCTAGCACTGGAATAATAATAATAAAAAAGCTTCCATTAATATGTTTTAGTTATTACTTTCCTTGTGCTACACACATGCACTGTTTAAAGCTCAATGTCATGTTCAAATTTTGACCTTTTGTAAAAATTATTATTGCAGTGTAATCTGATATATGTATTTATTTCTATAAAATGTGTCATTTCGTATGAGGGCTACAAGTGTCTTGAAATTCCAGGAAATAAATATCACAGGTACATTATTATGCTGTGCTGGTGGTTTAATTATTTTGAACTAGCTGTGGGTTAGAAACTGATCCTACTCTTGGGTTCAGGATTCATGTCAGTGCCTATCCTGGTGGGATGCACAAAGCGACTGAAGCACCTAACTGCCACCGTAGGCACTTAAATTCAGCATTTGGGCAACACTGGCATTCACAGAGTTCCTGCCCAGATGCTGTCTCATCCTGCAGGGACAAAAGTTTCTGCCATTACAGTTTTACAAGTTGTCTAAATTTCTATATCTGAGTATGCAACACAGTTACTGAAGTGTTGAGGCTGTCTTGCAGTTCAGCGCTTATCTCATAGCTAAGCCCAGTGGGTTTACAAACAGTTCCCCTTCTTATCTTTCTGTGAACTTGGAGGTGTACACTGGGTGAGAACATCTAAACTCAGATAAAATTGCCAGGAGAAGTGCTGCTCCCTGCCTAGTGGTCAGAGAACTAATTACAGGCTGTGGGAGAGCTGCTTACTATTCTTTAATCTGCAGCTCAAGGATTCAAACTTGTATCAAATCAAATCAAATCATAGGGCTGGAAGGGACCTCGTGAGATCATCGAGTCCAACACCCTGGGAACTGAACCCAGGACCTTCTGCATACTTCTCAGGAGCATAGGCTAACCACTTGACTATGTTTAAATTAGAAAGATTAGTTTGGACTTTCTTAGTCCAAACTAAGCAGTTCTGGGTTAGTTTGAACTAACCTTTTTAGTTTGAACTCACTAAAATCTGTAGCTAGTTCAAACTAGAAAAAGTGGTTAGTTCAAACTAACCGCTTAGTTTGAACTTCTTAAGTTCAAACTAACCGCTTAGTTTGAACTTCTTAAGTTCAAACTAAGGTATCTACATTGCTCTAGTTCGAACTAAAGTTCAAACTAACCTTTTGAACTAACCAGTTTGAACTAAGGTTTGCTAAGTTCAAACTAAAATTTTTTAGTTTAAACTAGGCAAAGCCCAGTGTAGACTCAAACCAATTTGGTCCGGTCTAAACTTGCTTAGTCCGGATTAATTTGCTAGTGTGGCCATAGCCCTACAGAATGAGGTATTCTTATTGTATCTTGTTAAAATTGTTCCCCCTTTCACAGATAGTGGAACATTCATGGGCGAGCTGGAATTAGAATGACACCCCAGCTCGGTAATTAGATACTCAGACAGAAGAGTTCAACTCACTGTGCCATATCCATCAGAAGAGGAAATGAAACTGCACATCCCACATCCAGGGTGAGTGTTTAACCATGGGGCTAAAAGTTATAAGCTGCCCCATGTTTGTTCATATCGGTGCCTAACTCAAGGAGAAGATTCATAACTATGATTCCTGAGTGCAGGCAGTCATCTAACTCTCTTTGAGGGGAGTGGCTTAAGCTACACCTCTGTCCTCATCATTTTCTATTGGTCAGTGTCAGCCTCTCCAGTTCAATGTGCTGATTTTATTTTATTTTATTTTTTAAATTCTGCTTTTAGACACCTAACTCTTTTCAGGTATTGCAAATGTAGCCTGGGCACTTCACTTAGGGTTGTGCCTTCCACTGGGTGTCTAGGGCATTTCAGTACTGAATTTCCCCTTGGAATTTGCCCCCCTCCTCCTATCAACTCATTAATGGAGAAAAAGAGAAGCATGTAGTGTGGATGTCGTACCTTTGTCTCACATACTTCGTCGTCATCTCCACAAACTGAATTTTTTCCATGCAATGACCAGTTAGTGAACGGAATTCATTGCCACAAAGTCTCATTTAGCCCACAAATACAGTAGGATTATTAGGCAGTTAGATTTTAAAAAATCCAGAATTATTTTTAGTAAGGGACATGAAACCTTTTTGGGTTCAGGGTATAAACCTCTAACAAGTTAGGTTTAGAAACAAATTTTCCCTATAGGCTTTGCTATAGTGATCTAGTGCTGTGGTTCTCAACTACTGTGTCAGGACACAGCAGTGTGTCACCGCAGATTTGCAAGTGTGTCATGGAGATCCAGGGATGGCTGGATTTGGCCTGGAGGGAGCAGAATAGTGTGTCCAGCAGAGTCACAACATGCTGCCAAGTGTGTCGCGATTCACAAAAGACTGAGAACAACTGATATATTGAAAGGTTTGTTGCAACAAAATCTGAAGCATCTGGCACTGTTGGGGTCTTAATCTGATGCAGTATGACTGTGGTTTTCAAACTTTTGTTGGCTGAGATGCACTTAGTAATATGTCACAAACCTACAGGGCACACCAGTCCCCAGTTCCCAAGCTGAATACAGCCATCTCCCTGGGTCTCAGTGAAATACTTACCGTGGTGTGGCGACACAGTAATGTGTCCCAACACAGTGGTTGAGAACCACTGCACTATGGCAGTTCCTACTTCTACATGTTGATTTTCCTTAGCTCGCTAATCATTATTGTGGAGAATGAGTGGATTTGAAGGTTTTTGTCTATTTTTTAGCTATGGAAAAAAAACATCACTACCGGGGGAAAAAGTCACAAGTTTTGGGTAGCTCACACCCAGTAAGAATGTGGTTAATGTTAGGCTTTCTCTCTACCTCACTATGTCTCATTTAAATGATGGAATTAATCCTGCATGTTTAGTCTAATGGTCTGAATAAACTCTTCTGAGACCTGGAGCAAGTCTTAAATTGTGCCTTAGTTTCCTACACTGCAAAAGAAAAATTAGGAATAATGATTTGCCCCATGTAAGAGTTGTGAGCTTTAATTTAATAAGGTCTGTAAAGCTCTTCTGCAAGTCTCCAATGCAAAGTGATATAGCAATGTTGCATTAATTAGTTATTTTTCTGCCTTTTTAAAATTTCTCTATTCAAAATGAATCTTCTTTACTCTTCCTTCTCTTTCTCTCTCTTCCTGAATACTCACTCATAGCAACTTTAGCTAACCATTTTGATCTTGTTCTTAGGTGTTGTGATTAATCAATTTTGCATATCCATTTTGAGGTCAATCTTCTACTGACCATCAGAGATATTGTGGCATAACCATGCAGCCTGTAGAAATTCCTATGGAGTAGATTAGGACATTTCCCTGGCATAAAACTGTAGGATTATGTCCACTAAAGGAAACAGAAGATAAATGAATAGGAGGCTTTTAAGGTTATCTTTAATTTTATGAGTAGATCTCAGGTGGAAGAAATATAGTTTAGAAAAACATCTGAACCTTTTTTTTTTCCCTCCATACAAAATGGTGGCACTGAATCTTGTGTTCGTGCTTGCTTTGAGCACTCTTTAGATGGTTGTTAGTTTTTCCATTAGGTTTACCACTGGTAGTCTAATTTACAAAAGTTTAATGACATTAGACACACAAACTATGTATTTGTTGTCTGGCACATGATAAGTTTGTGAGCTTGTAATTGTTATTAACAGCATTCCATACTGCAGACAGCATTTCCACAAAATAGTTTGTATAATTCCTAGGTTTTTCAAGAGCCTGGTGAGCTATTAATTAGAGAAGTGGCTTACCAAAATCAGTTTCAAGGTATCTGTTCCATTGCCCAGCACTGACTATGGACTTCCCCACATATCTTGTGTTAGAATTAATGGCTATGTCTACATACGCCAATCTGAGCTCAGAGTTGCTAGTTCCAACTAAGAAGTTTGAGGTTACTCCAAATTAACCATTCGTTAGTTCGAACTAACCGGGAACTTTTTAGTTTGAACTAACCACACATTTTAGTTTGAACTAATATTTAGTTAAAACTAGAATGTGCAGTTAGTTTGAAGGAATGGCTTAGTTCTAACTTCTTAAGTTTGAACTAAGCCTTATTTTGGGTCTTGCCCATACTTAGTAACGTTCAAACTAAGCATGTAAGTCTGGACTAACCCCAGTACTTACAAGTTCAAACTAAGCTTTCCTTAGTCCAAACTAAGAAATTTCTTAGTTCGGATTAGGGAAAGCCTAGTGTAGCCATGAGCTAAATTAGTCTGAACTAAGCCTCCTTAATTCAGACTAATTTGCCAGTGTAGACATGGCCAATAGGACTTGTTCCCATCAAACTTGATTACATTTGATCTCCACTATCTCTCACTCAGCTCCAGTACTCTGGCATGATTCTCTAGTGAGTCTGATCATGCTCAGCGCTATGCAACTGTTGTTGGTAACCTACTGATAGCTCTTTAGACTTTCATAAGGCTAATTTTATTCCAAGTGGATGCTCTTAGATGTCTGCAGCTTGCTTCAGTGAAGAAAATGTGTGCCTGAGTTTAACTGTAAAGGGTAAGTGTGACTTCCCCTCTGCAATCTGGACTGATATGTAGCTGTTACCCTGGTCTCTCACTCCTGGAGTCCAACTTACTCTGCTTTCGTTGTGTACACCACCCATTCCTTTGTCAACCCATGCCCAGCCTTATACGGGTAAAGCCCTGACCTAGTGAAGGAATGTCTCTTGCCAGTCACTCATAGAATTGACCCCTCAGCAAACATTCCCATTCCCAAATGTGACCCTGGGAACTGCCATTTGCAGATGTAGACTGCGCCCTGCAAACTCATTACATTAGTCATCAATTGATATGCACAAGCACTGTCACTCTAAGTGAAGTCTCTGTACACACTCAGTCCACATGTATTGCTTTAGATAAAATAAATAAGTTTGGTGATTATAGAGAGATTTTTAATGATTGTAAGTTAGAAAAATATGAATCTATGTTTGATCATAATTAATTAAAAGATAAATCACCTGCTAAACTAAAGCCAACTCTTTAGTAGCTTTTCAGTCTTTAATGTCAGCTAACCACATAGGCTGGTAGACTCCTTCAACCAGACCTCCCTACCCTGATGGCAGTCTGTCATTTGCATACTGTTGCTTTGTATATGGATTCCAAAGTAGAGCTCCAAAACCAAATACACTTCTGCTTCTAACAAGTATCCTCATCAACCCTGGGATATGGTGACTGGCTATGCCTGGAAATGGGCATGATTTCCTCCACTTGAGTCAAAAGAGTTTTGCCTTATCAGTGTTCCTGTATGCATGCCTCTGCAAGGTATGAATCCTTTCTCGGCTTTGCATTTGCATGTGTCTATTCAAGTTAAGTGAGACACACGTGGGAATATTACATAGGTGGGTTTTGTAACTATGTATGTATGACATTGAAGGAAACACACTGTCATAAAAATAATGTGCAGTATTCCATGAGCTTTCCAAAAACACCTTACATAACATACTTTGCTTTAAACAGTATACATTTACACTATACAGGAATGATATACAATCACACAATAAGGTTGAACATGGGGTACACCGTGTCATAGTGGGTCTCTAGGATTGCTCAGTACAGTAAGTTTTAAAAACAGAAATAAAGTTCCAGAAAAAAATTCTCTCTCACCATATGAGATCCAGCAAAGTATCCTGAGTCAGAAACACTCTTGCCTGCAAATGGTGAAGTACTCTTTTTCATTCACCTAGGAAGTGCTGCTGGATGCCCCTGCTTTTGGTGAAGAGGGGAGGAAAATCAAGTAGCACTGTTGCCTTAGACTTCTATAGTCTTGCTTAGTACTTCACAATGGCCAAGGTACCAGACTATTAAGAACATTTATTACAATATTGTCTTTTGACCATGGAGTTGTTTAAGTGTGAGAGAGCAAAGCATTCTATGCTAATGAAATAATGATGGGTGTGGGAGTGCATGAACCTAAAGTAAGATGACCAGATAGCAAGAGGGAAAATCAGGATAGGACATGGGTGGGGGAGAAGCATATTAGGTACCTATATAAGAAAAAAGCCCAACCTGTTGGGACTGTGCCTATATCTGCTGTTCACCATAACCTAAGGCCTCAGTTTTCATTGTTTGTAATGTATTTTCCATAATTTTTTTTACCAGAGAATGTGAGGTTTTCAGTAAGCCAACACTTGCTGAAACATGCAAATTTAGGAGCTTTCATGTCTACTTCAACCATCTATGTAAAGAAGCATATTTTCTCTTTGGGTATGTCCACATGTCTTTTTTATTTCAAAATAACACTAGTTATTTCGAAACAAAAAAGATTTGGTCCACACAACGTTTTCTTATTTCAAAACAACGGAGCCCATCATTTTGACATAAGAGCCGTCGTTTCGAAAGGGGTTAAAGCCCATTTGTTTTGAAAGGGCAGTGATTTTGAAATGGGTGGTTTCAAAATAATGCCATTTGGACATGTTATTTTGAAATAAATTTTGACCTTCCTGGCCAGGGTGCTGTGTGCAGGTGCAGGGGGGCAGCGGCTGCCCCAGCCAGCTTCCCCTGCCCCTTCCCCTTCCCAGGGGTGTGGGGGGGGTTGGGTGCCTCAGCCTGCTTCGCCCCGCCTGCCCCCAGCAAGGTGAAGCAGCGGGGGAAGCTGGCTGGGGTGCCCACCGCCCCCTACCCCCGGCAAGGGGAAGCAGTGGGGGGAAACATGCTACTCCCCCTTGCTGGGCACGGGGGGGGACGGCAGGTGCCCCAGCCAGCTTGGCCATCTGCCCCGCTCCTTAGTGTGGCAGCCTGGGACCTCCGTCCCTGGCTGCCTGGAAGCAGCCAGGGAACATGCAGTCTGGGGCTTCTCTGGCCATTTGCGAGCAGCGTGTGTCTGTCAGTTCCCCAGCCCCTTGAGCCTGCGAGGGGCTGGGGAACTGGCAGCTCCCCACACCTCCCACAAGCAGCCGGAGGAGCCTGAGTCCCGCATGTTCCCTGGCTGCTTCCAAGCGGCCAGGGGCTGGGGGAGTGGGGTGCCCAGCTCCCTCTCCCCGTACCCCACTCGCTCCCCCACCAGGGCTGGGAGAATGCCACCCCGGTGGGTAGGGGCTGCGGGTGCTGGCTCTGCCATCCGCCCGGCTCGGGGGGAGCTGCCAGCCCCAAGCTCAGGTGGGGAGGCAGAGCCAGCACCCACTGCTGGCACGGGGCCAGTAGCCCCCTCCAAGCCTGGGTGGGGGGCAGAGCCGGCTGCCACTGCCCCCATCACCTGGGCTGCAAGTGGGGAGCCCGGGTGGGGGGTAGAGCCGGCTGCGGGATCCCCTTCCTCTGCCCCAGCCCCGGAGGCAGCGGTGGGCAGGGGGTAGGTCGGGCTGTGGCAGCCCCTGACCATGCCCCTGCCCCTGCCCCGGCTGGGGAGCAGCCACCCAGTGTGGGCAGGAGCAGAGCAGGCTCCCCGCAGTGGTGGCATGGGTCGCCTAGCCCCCTGCTACCCCCTTTCCCCACCCCAGGCTCAAGGCAGGGGCAGGGGGCTAGGAGCCCGATGGGTCTGGCAGTTCCTTGCGGCAGACGACAAGCAGCTCCCAGCCTTGTCAATTTTACAGTTGTGACATTGACCAGGCTGGGATCTGCTTGCTGTCTGCGGCAAGCAGCTCCCAGTTCTATGGGACTCCTAGCCCCCTGCCCCTGCCTTGAGGCTAGGGTGGGGAAAGGGGTGTAGCAGGGGGCCAGGCGACCCATGTCCCCCTTAGCGTGTTGGGACAGAGGGGCAGCGGGGAAAGGCAGGTGGAGGAGGGGCCTCCCCGTCTGTCTCCCCCTCATGTTTTTTCTCCTGCCACTGGCTCTGGAGAGCCAGTGGCTGGGGATTGGTTGGCAAGATGGTCCTGCTGGGGGGCCATGTTGCCACACCACCCATCATGCCCCTCTCCTTAATCGAAATAGCAAGTCCTGTGTTTGGACATGCTGTTTCGATTGGGGCTTTTCCCTTATTTGGAATTCACATTTTCTTAATTCAATTTAACTCATTTCAAAATGACTCGGTTTGAAATAACTTATTTTGAAAGAACAAGCTCTGTGTGGACATAGCCTTTTAGATTTCATGAGATGGATCATCAATCTCATTATCAGAATAAAGACAAATAATCAGTAAATATTGCAAATACTCTTATCAATAGTCATACCATTTTTAAAATGTATTCATTTTTAGTCATGTTCACAGCTGTCTTGTATTCATTTTTTGCCAACATTGAAGTAATGCAGTTTTTCTAGCAGGGAAGGATTTCCAAGTTACATACACAAGTATTTATGTGAGTTGTTTATAAGAATTTGAGCGTTTACGCCAAAAGGGTTGTATACTCATCAAGTTAAGGAACAGAAGCAATGAGGTGACTAATCTAACCACTCACAACTGATCACAATACCTCAGACAGAAAATATTGCATACTTAGCAGAAGAGAGTTCACTGTTCAGTCCATAGAAATTTTAAAAAGTCATCAAATAATTAAAGTGAGGAAATAGTCATATTCAGATACTTTGAGAGCAGTAAAGGAGGCTAAAATTTTTCTGATAAATTACTTACAAATGAATCACAGTTATGATTTTCATGATACTAATCTTAACATCAGGGTAGTGCTTTTCTTGTTCAGAATATACCATAAGGCTCTGTCATGTGTAGTAGAAAGCCGTTTATAGATGGGGAAATGGAGGCACATTGAATCACTTTCTCAATTGCCATGGACAGTGGGTTTCAAAGCCAGAGAGTACAAGCTTCTTAGATGGGAAGGGTTATGAGCCCAGTCCTGCAAGGGGCTCTGTTTGCTTGATCCTGCAAGGTGTTCAGCATCTACTGAAGTCAACAACTTGAATCTAAGATCTTTAACCAATACACAGGAGGGGAACAGCACTTTGAGACCAGACAATATCTGTGCAAAGTATTACAATGACAGTTCTATCACTCTATATTTAGCACTACTGAAAGTGAAACTTAAACCTCTAGAGAATACTTGAATAATGGATAGAATAATACCAATGAAACAATGTAAAAATATTTGGTCAATTTGCTTAATATGTTAAAGTACACAACTATTCCCTACATTATTTCATCTATCTGCTATGGCAATGGAAGCTACCTACACAGCAAAGCTGCTGTAAGGAAGGATATTTACATCAGCATGGATACTCTAAACTAGACACCAAAATCATTAAAAAGAATCCAAAGAGAGCATTAGCTGTGAGGTGTAAAAGTGATGTAAAATAAACTTATAACAAATGAACCTATTCTTCCCTTCTCTCTCTCTTTTGTTTTTAATTCTTACTCAAGAAAAGCACAATAGGACATTAAGGGAGAAGGGAGGGGGAGAATGCAACATATGGAGTATAATGAAACAAGTAATCAAAGCAGAAGTGTTGAGAAACATTTTGTACAGTAGGTGTTTTCATTCTATACAAAGTGGAGAATGCAATATTATAACAAAAAAGAAATAATTGTATTTATCTGGTCTCCTGGTTATTTTTCTGGGGTTGCTTCAGTTATACTCTATGACAAGCAGACTCCCTCCAAAGTGTTAGTTTTCTTCATAATTTGTCACAGTGCCGAGAGCTTGATTTAGGCATTTGGGGGGAAAAATATTTACATTGAAGAAAGTACAGTGAAATGTTCCTACTCTGTGGGTATTAGAAGAGTTCTTATTGATATTTTTAAAGGATAAAGCTGGCCTGAGCCTCAGAGGGAAACATCAAAAGAGCAAAATCAGTAAGATGTAGAAGAGGAGAATGATAAAATGCACCTTACTGAAAACAGCACATCCTGTCATTCCTATCTGGGAGTTAATGCTTCTAGAAGAGCTGATGAAAACAGTGTGAAATGGAAAAAGATCTTGTTTGAAATTGAATTACTTGATCAAAGGAAAAAAAAACTAAAAGCAAACATTTTATTTAAACAATAATGGATGGGGAGGAAGGGAAGGGACAGATTACTCCAAAATATTGCAGATTTTGCTTTTAATTAGAGAGGCCAACACACACAAACTGAGGTTTGCAACTTAAACTTTCCAGATAATTCAATTTCTCTTCATACCCTCCTCCTGCCTTTTGCTTCAATTCCTTCATTTATTTATAAATCACTTGTACTGGCAGTGAACGGTAGATTCTGAATAGTCTTTACCAAAGATCTTTTAGGACCCTAAGTATTGTCTCAAATCTTGTCTAAATAGAGATATTCTCTTCAAGAAGCCCTCTACACTTCTAGACTGCATGCACCGTTGTCTCCATAGTTCTCTGTCTCACCCATGTTCTAGAAGGACCACATTTAGCATTCACTTGGCCATTCAGTTTTGAAAGTTCTGCTTTCTGCCAATCTTTTATTGATGGTGAAACCAATCTTATCATGCTGACCAATAGTGCCTCATTGTTTTCCAGTGTTTCCCCATTGGTTCATCTGTATCCTTCTGTTGTCTTTTTTTCTTATTGACAAGGGCAACACATACACACACAAGCAGGTGCACACACACACATGGTTTCAGAAGCTGCATGGGGGAAATCTGTCTGTTAAAGAAGTATTAGAGGAAAATACCAAATGGTACGGAGGGTAATTCCTTATATGTATAGTAGAGTTTTGGTATGCAAGTGTATTGTTGGTAGTTATTTGATGTTGTTTACATATATCTTATTAGAGATTAACAATATAAATTGCTTTCCTGTCTATCACTATTCTATTGATTAAGAGTTTGAATGGAACATATTAACATTTGTGTGTGACAATACTATTGTTTTCATTTCTTTTTGAATTTGAAATAGTACATACCTGTGAATGACTGTAGATTGTCAATTACCTATGTGACAGGCTGCTCCCAGAATCTGATCCAGTATGTCATTGTAACCCCCCTAATCTCCACTTCTGAACCCTGACTTACCTTGCTTACCTCACTCCTGAGTCAGTCCATATGAGCCAACGACATGTAAATGGTTCCCAGGCAGTTGCTGACAGCTCTCTAGTCACCTATGGGGAAGTCCTCAAGCGAGTCATCTCAGCCACCAGATGACACACCAGGACCTCCTATTTTACAAGGACTGGGACCCACCCACACTGACCACAGACTCACGTCCATTCACTTAACAAAGAAATGAATTGACCCAGCCTCTCTGATCCACACCTCCAAAAGTCCACAGTTTTAGGTAAAACAAATGCTAGTTTATTGATTAGAATGTGATTTTAAGTTAGTATGTAGCAAATCAATGCACAATTATTTTATAAAGGAGTCAGGAGCAAATAAAAGGTATAAAACACATACTAAACTAATAATGTTATTCCAAGGCTACTCTTCAGACTATTCTCCTCCTTTTTATCCACAAGACTGGCTCTTGGTCATGTTCCATCAGCTTAGACCCTCCTGGCCAAGTGGATAGTCCCACAATCTTTCAATTGCTTCCAAGATCATAGAATCATATAAACTGGAACAAAACATGAAAGGTCATCAAGTCCAGTCCTCAGAACTCATGGCAAGGTCAAGTACCCTCTTAAAACATCCCTGACAGGTACTTGTCTAACCTGCTCTTAAAAACTTCCAGTGATGGAGATTTTATGACCTGCCTAGACAATTTATTCCAGTAGTCAATCACCCTGACAGTTAGGAATTTTTTCCTAATGTCCGGCGAAACCTCCCTTGCTGTAGTTTATGACCATTGCTGCTTCTCCTATCACCAGCAGTTATGGAGAAAAAAATTTCTCTCACCTTCTCATGACAACCTATTAGATACTTGAAAACTGTTATCATGTCCCCTCTCAGTCTCCTCTTTTCCAGACTAAACAAACACAGGTCTTTCAATTTTCCTTCATAAGTCAAGTGTTCCAGACCTCTAATCATTTGTGTTGCTCTGCTCTGGACTTTCAACAGTTTGTCCACATCCTTCCTGAAACGTGGCATCCAGAATTGGATACAACACTCCATCTGAGTCCTAATCCTGGCCAAGTAGAGTGGAAGAATTACTACTTGTGCCTTACGTACAATGCTCCCGTTAATACATCCCAGAATGGCATTTGCTTTTTTTGCAACAGTGTTACGCTGTTCACTCTTATTTAGTTTGTGGTCCACTATGACACTCAGCTCCCTTTCCTCAAGATGGTCTTTCTCTCACCAAAGTCCAGTAACTTCACTGTGTTTCAAAGTGTCTGCATTCCTTTTCCAAATTCAACTCACCTCCCCACCTTCCTTCTGACCTAGGCAGCTAAATTTGCATTGTCTTTGTCACGTAATTGTCCAGGCTCAGAGATGGAGTCCTGAGGATCTGAGCTATTTAACATTGTTCACCTCTGTATATATATATGTGATGCTGCAGAAAATATATCACAACAAGTCAAAGCATTCATAAAGAAACCTTGCATCGAGTAATTGGCATCAAATTATATAATTTCAGTGGAAAAGTGAACAAAAAATCACATAGATCATAACTCAGAGTGCACATGTGCCTCTTATGACAACTTAATACTAATGTAGCTAGTTACCTGTGTGCACAGGGCATAGGATATGATACTTCAAAACCACAACTAATGTCCTGTTAGATCCATTGAATCATAGAAAGTAAGGGTTGGAAGGACCTTAGGAGGTCATCTAATCTAACCCCCTGCTGAAAACAGGACTATCCTCAACTAAATCATCCCAGTGAGGGCTTTGTCCAACTGCACCTTAAGAACCACTAAGGAAGGACATTCTACCACCTCCCTAGGTTCCAGTGTTTCACCATTCTCCTAGTGAAATTGTTGATTGTTAATTAGTTGTTCAAGGAGGTACCTGGTGTTAAGAAGATACCAGTCACCCTGTACAGATCTAGAAATGATTCTAGGAAACTGATGCTTTTTATCTCAAATCTAGACAAGCTTGTCAGAGAATGCTTGGATTGCAAGATCAGGATTGCAGAACCAGCCTAGAATTGTTCTGCCAATTCTCATGGAAGAGTTTGAACAAACTTTGTGAATGTACTATTTAGTCTTCATGTCTCTGGACTAAATTTTTAGCAGAGACACTGTAAACAGGAATTGATCACCCTAAGATGTTTGAGTAATTTCAAAACCTTTGCAATTTAAGCATTTTTCAGCTAAGTTTTCTCTATTTTTAAATGGATGTAGCACATGATTTTCATCTCCACGCGTATGCTGATCTTTTAACCATTACTTTTTTTTTAAGCCAATAAGTGTTGAATGTGAGCATCTATTTGGGTAAGATCTGAACTATCCATTGACTTATTTGGTAACGAGTTTGATCCTTTGGAATTGGTAGGGGTTTTTGTTTGTTTGTTTGTTTTTGCTGGTTTTTTTTTTTTTTAAATGTGTGATGGATAAAGATTTTCAGTAATCTCCATCAAATCTGACTTGATTCTGGGTGCTACCCAAGGAGTGGATAGTTTTAAGGAAACGCTGTTTTGTATTTTGAGCAGTGAGGTGATTAGAAGCTGTTTGTTGCTGATTAAGTATATCTTATGTGGGGAAAAAAATCACTATTTTAGGGCCTTGCCTGCTACATTCTTTACAGTTTGCGCTCTTTAAACTGTCTCAGTATGGCTTGCCTGGAGGCCAATGTTCCACTTATATTTAAGCTCTCTGGAGCAGAGAACATCTTTTTGTTCTTTGTTTTGTACAGTGCCTATCACAGTGAGGTCATAGGTCATGCCTGGTCTCCTAAGCAGTATAATATACGTAATAAAATGAATCATGGTGACAACTTGTGTTGATTTCAAATATAGCTTTAAACTTTCTTCTATAATGAATATGTGCCTTGGATGTCACAGTGTACTTTACAAAGATCTTATAGCTCCATTGGATTACATTCTTTCTTATATAACAAGAGTATGGAAAAGAGCTTAAAACGTACTGCACAGAGAAACAATTACCACAAAATCCACCCTTTAAAGGAATGGGGAACAGAGGACAGTATAGACTCAAATATTCACCTTGGTTTCCACTATTGTTTTGATGCTCAAGGTCGTGAAGCATATGCTGCTTATATTTGCTGTTGAAGTCAAAACTTACTAATAATTATAACTCATTTGACTGTTGGGAATGATGATGAAAAGGTTTCACAGCACTATCAAGTGCTTATCATATTTTGAAGCATTGTTCAGATCCGGGTACTCTGAGGCTTACCTGCACTCTACCATTATTAAGTTGCATTATCAAAACACTTCAAATAGTTTTGATATAGTCTAAGTACATGTGACAAGCTGCCATGGTGTCTCTATGCTGTCAGTGAAATTACCATGTGCAGTACCTGTAGGTGTTTCATATCTGTTTAACTAGAATAGTAGAACTATAATTACAGTGGATTTTCTCCACTGTGTGATTACAAGAAAACAGCTTTCATTTAAATGAAAAATGAATATGAATCTTTAATATATATTTGCAGAGAAATGACATACTTCTATCAAAATAAAACTCACATTGTGTGAAAGAAGCTGATTCAAACAAGTGCCAGGCAAAAAGAAAATACTGCACAGCACTTTCATCAGACTAATGAAAACTAGTGATTTACAGAGTCTGACTTTTACTAAACATTGTAAGTGAAATTTAACATTTATAGCAGTCCCTGCTCTTTCTATCAAATCTTATTTTGATGTTTAGTTTTGTAGAGAGAAATGGCATGAAGGACAGCATAGTCTGAGTGTTATATAGACATTCTTAGCAATTTCATAGTCAGGGTTGAGTTGAGATTTGCATTTATAAGAGGACTAAAACTACTTTTGCTTTGCAGTTTCTTTCATGAGCTGAGTTTTCACATATAACACAATTCTTCTTTTTAGGAGAACTGTCCATGTAACTGTCTCAATGAAATATTTATCTTTTCCATTTAACCTTTAAAAAGTAACCATTTACAACTTTCATCACAAATTTGGCATATATTATTGAACACTTGTTATTCAACTGATCTCAGTAATAGAATTTCACATCACTTATAAAGACGAACAAATTAAAAGTGCCACAAGACTACTTATTTGTTTTGCTGAATTAGACTAACACAACTATCCCTTTGGAATGTCATGGGTTCCTTAAATATGACATATAATTAAATCTAGTTGAAAGCTTCTCTATCAGCTATACTGAAGAAAGTGTAATTAAGACACATTACTATTTATAGTATCTAATTGTTTGTATCATAAGAGCAGGTCAATAGCTCACCTCGTTCTTAAAAGGTATCATTGTGACACTGGAGGTAACTAGTCTAATTGTTACCCATTTTCTCCAACTTGCATGGTGCAGTGCTATTGGTTTAAGTGAGACAAAGGAGTTACAGGAACTGTATGTATGATATGTTCATTTTTACTGGTCAGTTATTTAACCATCAATACAGAAGCCAAGTACACTGGAGTGGTCTCAACTTTCTCTCTTAAAAATTCTGTGGTCATATGATTAGGTTCTTGGCTCCTTGGAACAAGGTAGACAACTCCTGTCCTGGGATCCCACTCAGACACCCTTAAATGTTTTCTGTTGGTTGGCCTCTCGTGGAGTTTTATGTATTTGCCTGCACCAAACCATCATCACGATCCCATTCAGTGGCTCTAGCTACAGTCTTCTCTAGCTTTCAGCCTTTTCTCCAGAAAAAGGAAGAAATCTCACTACCATGATATCTTACTCCTCCCATACTTGTCTAGTCTTTTCTCTTTCACTTCCTTCCAGTGTTGTTTAGCTAGCCTCTCTGCTAAGGGGATAATGAACTCCTTAGTTTATCAGCCCGCCTTCCCCAGGTCTGACAAGGTAATTAAGTATTCCATTTCTCCATCCTTTTCTGATTAAACTAATTAATGCTTCAGTGAGCAGAAAGCTTGGTTAGCTACTGGCTTCAGTACTCTTTCACAGTTTACAATGAAGTTCTACACTATGGCATGAAATTCCAAGGGAGTATACGTGTTAGTCTAGTTCAGAAAAAACAAGGAAGTCTAGTGGCACATTTAAAGACTAAAAATGTATATATTGCATGAGCTTTTGTGAAAGAAAATCCCACTTCATCAGATGCTAGAAGTTGAATAAGTACAGTACTCTTCCATCTTCTAGCATCTGATGAAGTGGGATTTTTTCCCAAGAAAGCTCATGAGATATATAAATTTGTTAGTCTTTAAATGTGCCACTAGGCTTTCTTTTTAATGGAATCAAAGTAGCTGAAATAGAGGCGTTAAACAAAGTTAAGTGACTCCCTCCCTCTGCTATGAGGATGTGATGTGATTTGTGGCTTTCTTATCTGCTTGCATCTTTCTTTCCCTTTCTTCTCAAACCCCCATTCTCCTCTTCCTTGCTAACCTCAGTTTCCATGTTGATGCACCACTAGATACATTAACAGCCTCATCTCTTCTTATTAGTTTAAACTATGGATCAACTCTCCCCCTCAATCACATAGCTAGTTCGTTGTTTTTGTTGGGGTCTGCATATTATAAATGTGCCATGCCAAGCAAATAAATATACAAGATAGGCTGGATTCAATCCATATATGTTTGTTACTTCTGGTGTAGAGGGAACACATTTATTTAGGCCAAGAGTTTCAGAAACAGATGCCTAGTTGTTTTCTTCCAATCTATCACCCCTTTGATAAACTTAGGTTGAGAAGTGGTTTTTTAAAAAGAGCTAACATTATTTAGACAGACAGTAGTGCTAAAATTATATAAAATTCTATACATTGAACATGTCACTTCCATATATGCAAAAGAAGAAAAATCTTGCAGCCATTAAGTTTTTACTCTCATTATTACAGCATGCATGCACAGATTTCCATGTATCATTAAGCATTAAAAATGGTCATATAAATGAAATAACAATAAACAGTATAAAGATGAAAGCATGCTCTGCAGGTATGTTACTTTAATTACAGATATAAACAGGAGTAGATTCAACAATATTTCACACTGTTTCTTTTCCATGCAGCAGACTTGTTTTCTTCAGAAAAATAAATGTCCTATTAATATATGACCTCATTCCTAAATTATTCCATACTGAGTACATTTCAGTGAATAAGCTGCAATTGTTGTCACCATGGTTTTGCAAGCAACAATTTTGCACATAATGTGATTTTTCTAAAATATATAAACATTTCTGAGTAATGACTATTCCTTAATGCTTTTGAATAGTCTTTGCTTATGATAGAGAAATGGGAAGGTCATTGGCATGTGCATTATTTATAATAGAGACATTCTGCAATTAAATGCAAACCGTAGCAAAATGCCTGTTGATATAATGAACCAATTTACTATTCAAAAGTGAGTGTGTGTCTGCATCTTCCTACACATACACAGAGACGCATACACATGGTGAGTATGGTTCTTGCCATTAAAAAATAAAAAAAATTGCTAATAACTTTACTGTTGCATTTGAGACACCACAGATTCACGTTATGCCTGGATTTAATAGATCAGTTACTGATGTCAGTTGTAGGTAGCTGTTTACTTCTTAATGTCTTCTGTTGTATATAATGAAAGAAGGATGAAGCCATGACATTATGCCCATAAACCAGATCATTGACTTTGCAAATCCTAGTCTGGTCAAGATAGTCTTTTGAAATGTGGTATATGTTGGGAAAAGCACAGTCTCTTAAAATCACATACTGAAATGGCAAATGGAAGGGGCAGCATGTAATATTCATAGATAATTAATAGGTGAGATAAAAACATATTTTTAAAATCATATATATGTATAGTGTCAATCCTCAGAGTCTAAGACTGAATTTTAGCATCATAGAGTTTAATTCTTACTGGCACAAGAAGTGAGAGGACTCTCTTTTAATCACCCAGGCTATGTGTACACATAAACCATTAATTCAAATTAAGTAAGGTTGAACTAATTAGGTAGAACTAATAAATCTTAATTCAGATTAAGAGGATTCGAAGTAACATGTCTGCACAGCAAAACCCAAATTGAACTAGCATGTCCATGCACACGACTTGCTAGTTCGAGCCAGGAGGGAGGCACCATGGGAAGTGTGGTAACACGGCCACCGAGAAGGGCCATTGCTGCAGCCAATCCCATAAAAGGAGGAACTGACCTCACCCACTCTGCACATTCTGGCAGGCAAGGAGCAGAGCAAGGTCATGGACTGAGCCCACCTACCCCAGCTTGCTACCCTGGTGCCCAGTACCCACACAGCCCCTCAGAGCACACTCTTTTAGGCTGGAGCATACTCACTGGGGACAGCTACAGCACAGAGGCAGACAGCAGCACTGCCAGCACTCTGACTATGCTCACTTCTTCTGCCACCCTGCTGCACTCCATGCCCTGTCAGGTGTGGATGCTTGAAACCAATGGTGACTGGTGGGAGAGGATCGTCCTGATGACATGGGATGATGAGCAGGGGATGCACAACCTGCAGATTAGGAAGCATACCTTCCAGGAGCTGGTCAGTGAGCTTACCCTGGTCTTGCAGTGCAGGGACACACATGAGACCTGCCCTCCCCATGGACAGGCAAGTGGCTATTGTGCTATAGAAAATGGCCATGCTGAAGTCATATTGCTCCGTTGCGTACCACTTTGGGACCAGGAAAGCCACCATGGGGGTCATGCTACAGTAGGTCTGCAGGGCCATAGAAGAGGTCCTGCTTGCCTGCGTCATCATCCCTGGGCAGTCTTGAGGACACCCTGAAGAGAATCACCACCCGCGGATTCCCAAACTGCACGGGTATCCTGGACGCAACCAATATTCCCATCCAAGCTGTGGAACATCACAGAGTGGAGTACCACAATTGGAAGGGGTATCATTTGATGCTAATGCAGGCCCTGGTCAACCACAGGGGCATATTTACAAACATCAATGTCAGCTGGCCAGGGAGGGCACACAAATCCTGGGTGCTCCAAAACTCTAGCCTCTACAGGCGCATGCAGATGGGCACCTCTTTCCTCCCCCCCACAACATCACTATCAGAGACGTGCAGATGCCTGACTCAGTTGTCACAGATGCTTCTTATCCGCTCCTCCCCTGGCTCATGAAGCCATTCACTGGACACCTGGATGCCCTCTGGGAGCAAATCAACAGAAGACTCAATAGGTGTCATTAGGTTGTTGAGCACACTTTCGGGTGGCTCAAAGCCAGATGTAAGTAAGTGCCTGCTGACGTGCCTCCACCTTGCAGAGGACATCATCCTGGAGGCTGTCAGAGCCTGTGTCACTCTTCATACTTTATGTGAACTGTGGGGGAAGAGGGCCCCTGCCATCTGGGAGACAGAGGCCAAGGGCCTCGCTGGGAGGTTCAAACAGCCAGACACTGGCTGTGACACTGAGCAGCCCCCACAGAGGGCACTGAGAATCCAGGAGGCCCTAACGGACATGTTCCTGGAGGAGATGCACTGAGGCCTGGCTGCACCACCACACGCCCTCATCACCCCAACCCAGCATATGCCTGCCCCACACATGCCCTCCCCACCTAAATAAAAAAATGATACGGACACAGAACTGTTTGCACCAATGGTTTATTAACATACATGGGCAAGTCAGGTGTTGAGTTGGAAGGTCTTGGGGCCTGTGAGAAGCAGGGACTCGGGGCAGAACTGTGGACTTGGGAGGCAGAACTGGGGAGCTTGGGGGGAAACCAGGGAACTTGGGGACAGAACTGGGGACTTGGGGGCAGAACCAGGGACTTGTTGGGGGAGTGGCTGGGGTATAGGTAAGCAGCAGGGTCAGAATGGGGGGGCAGTCTCCACACCTTGAAAGGGCCAGGCTTGCCCTTCCCCGTTCCCACACTGGGTCTGGGGGGTGCCAGTGACAAGGTGCGCCAGGGTCCCTAGGGGCATGTTCTACGGTGGCTGGGAGGGCGAACTGCTCAGCCAGCCTAGCCATACTGGCTGCCATGCCCTGGAGGCTCACACCAATGTTAGTTGCCCAGCTGCTTGAGGGCCTCGGTCTGTTGTTTCTGGGCCATGGCCCATAGCACCTCAAGTGTGACTGACTGCTCCAGGAGTCGCAGGGCTGAGTCCTGGCACACAAACACCTGCTCCCACTAGGACTGCATGCCCTCTTCAGCCCCCAGACCCAGCTATATGAGCTCAATGAGGAGCTTGTAGTGGGACTGCTGCACCCTCCTCCTATGTTCAGTGCTCCAGTCTGGGCTCCCAGGACCGCGATGCTGGCTGTCAGGGAGAGCTGCTGGATATATGTGGGGACTTGGATTAGTCCCATGACATGCCTGGCTTGTGCTGTGTGTGGCCGTACAGCAGTGAGCATCTGCATCCAGACTGTCTTTCCACCTCCTTATTAGTTTGAATTTAAATGTATGTGTAGGCATACCCCCAGAAGAACTTCCACTTCTGGACCAGAAGGAACTCAAATACAGCACTACCTATGATTGCTTTAAGTCAGTTGGAAGTGTCACTGGGAGAGAGAGAGAGGATGACTACTTTGCTCAATAGTTAGGGCACCCATGTGAGATAGCCGCACGTGTCCCTTTTCTGAAGGAAGTTCAATTCAATGAGTACTGTAGCAGACACTCTAAATTAACACAATTGCACACAAGAAAGTGACATCTTGGTCATGCTTCTTCCAAATATGTGGTATGATGCCCTTACCCAAACTTGCTGATTCCAATATCCTCTTCTAGCTGAACGACAAGTGTGCATGAACAGTAGGGTTGCCACCCATTTGGTTTTTGGTTTCTTTTTCTGGGTGACACTTAGAGTTGCCTGATGGCTAGTTTTTGGTGACCTGAAAACCCTAAGTAGTACCCAAACCAAAAGCCTGGGTACTGCAGCGTGGATGGCGGTGCCAGATAATTAACCCACATCAGTCCCTGCTCAACTGAAACAACCTTCTATCTACAGTTACTTTAATTACTTTGTCCATTGCTTTGGTCTAGCTGGTGCTAATGTGCTGTATTTTGTGGGGATTTGTTTGCCAAACACTGAGCTAGATCATCACTAATTCATTCAACATAGGCAGGGCTGGCTCTGCCATGAGGCCAGAGAGAGGAGTGGCTTGGGGTGAAAGTTGTTTAAGGCAGTGTTCATGTAGCCTGTTGTAACAGCCTTCAGTAGAGAACATTGCAACAAAGGTGAGTCATTAGGATTAACAATGAGGTGCTAACAGTTGTTCAAACAACCTCTGTGGCTCCTCTCTGAGTCAGTATCTCTTTGGGCTTCTCTCATTCATACAAAAAAGACTGAGGTCACTGACAAGCAACCTTTGTGTTTTTTATCAATAGACCCAATGAAGAAAAGAAAAAAAAACTTCAAACATCCCCTTATTTCACCGTTTCTGGGATATGGGAATTTCAGTTATTTTTGCAAATTAAGACTTGCCTCTCTTTTTCAGTGGGTTGAGAATTCTCTTCCTTGCAACAACAGTTATAATTTGTAGATTTTAAAGAAAACTCCAGAGATTTTTTGACCAATAATTAAAAAGAGAAGAGAAAAGCAAACTGTTTTAGTAGGAGCCTGTGTTACAAAATATGGTATTTTTTCTACAATCAGAAAGCCTAAGTAACAAAATGAAATCCAACTCAGGGATGTATTTGCTGGAAGGACAAGTTATAACAAGGTCCTAATCTGAAGAGGGGAGTGGATAGCCCCATTGTGTTGCTGCCTTCTGCACACTGACAGCAAGAGGGGTCACCAGACCAAGCAGCGAGGGCTAGCACCCCTTCAATCACAATATTGTGGACACTTGTGTGTTCATGGAAACTCATGAAGACTCAGGAAGCAGATGAAGTGCAGAGGTGAAAGTGGAACTGAGAGGGGCTGCTTCAGTTCCTGGGATTTGGCAGTGGAGAAGGCAGCGGGACCTGGAGGGACTTGAACAGGCTCAGCAGCAGACAGGATCTTCCAGGACCTTTCTTTCCAGCCTGGCATTGGCTCTCTTCTTCCTTTTCCTCAGCCCTTCCATTTCATTTCTCCACCCAGTCACCCCCCATCCAATTTGCAAGGAGCTCACACACACACACACTCCAGGCTACTACATGCAATTTTAGAGACTTGACATACTTCCTAATTTGAGAGAAGAGTATGGCATGTGGGATCACCCTCTACATGTTCCATGTAGGTGATCTCAGTTTCGATGTGTAGATTTCAGAGATGCAATAGAAGCCTCAAGAGAAAGGATGAAAGCCATGAGGGATTGCCCCCCCCACCCCCACCCCTCCTACAGCCATGGTCACTTCAATTTTCTGGCAGCGGCCACTTTTTTCAGTGGAGGGTTTCTGCCCGGCAGAGGGGTCCAGAGATAGGTCCTAAGGGAAAAGTTTGACAACCACTGGCTGAAGGGTGGCTGAGAAACCAGATCCTGCACTCCTGTTCTGCCCATCCCTACCCTGAACCCTGAAGACTCTGGTCTGGGCTGGAGGCTGGGCTCCACTCTCTCACCCCACCTCTGAGCTGGCCTGTGCTGCCCCAGGGCAAAGCTGGCCCAGAGTAAAGGCCAGTTTACGCCACCTGGCGGGGGCTACTAAAGCAAAAGCTGGCTTGGGGCACCACAGCCCCTTGAGTCACCCATGACTGAGAGGGTAAAAAAACTATTGGTCACTCTTGGATTAAAGACCAGTCTCCCTTTGAGGGGTGATTCCTCCGTTATGGCACCTGTGAAGTTGAAACAAAGCTGTCTGGCAAGGTTTGAAGTTCACATACTGCTGCTTTAGAAATTATTCCTGTATACTTGAAGGAACAGAGTTGAGGAACTCTTGTTCATTCATTTCTCCTCTGTGGGCTATGCTGTTACCTGTTGTCTACAGAGTGTCTTTGCTCTTAATGCAAGTGGTGAGGAGTGAACCTCTTCTTTGATATTAAGGCAAAAAAAAGTACTTTCTCAAACTTGTTGTTGACAGCACTGTTTCTGGCTCAGTGCTTTAAAAGGTTTTTCTGTCAGCCTCTCTCAGCATGAGAGTCCTGTCAGCTCACCGGGGCTAACAATAACACAGACAAGCAGGCTAAATCATCTGACAAACATAAGAAGGCAAAGGCTAAATTCAAGAGGTTACTCAGCATATAAAGTATTACAGCTTTCATCCCCTATGCAGGAACACTCCATCATTTATGAGGGGCAAAGATACCAGTTAATGAACCCTGTCTGACGGGATCACACTAATCCCCAGCTTCCTCCCCAAAAGTCCATCACAGTAACCTAGATTAAAAAATAGTCCAGACTATCTGCTAATCTCTATATTGGCACAATACAAAAGTCTCATGGATCCTGCAGTCATCAAGATTACAGTAGAAAAATGCTATAATGCTCATAACAATTTAATACTGAGTTCAAATTTGCACTTAAAGCAGGGATTCAACCTCTTAATTTTGTACAAAAAATACAGTGCATACCTCCTAAGCTTATAAAACTTATTCTCCAAGCACAGAGTACATTTTCTGAGACTAACT
Organism: Podocnemis expansa; assembly: GCA_007922195.1. Classification (NCBI taxonomy): domain Eukaryota; kingdom Metazoa; phylum Chordata; order Testudines; family Podocnemididae; genus Podocnemis; species Podocnemis expansa. The sequence continues at coordinate 528,516 of ML682059.1, forward strand.
AACGCCTTTAATTACTTCATAAATTAAAATTAAATGTAAACTAGAACTTGAATAAATTTAGCATCTCTGTCAGTCTTTTTTGCATAATCTTAACGGAATAACACAGAACTTTGAAATGTCCATATTGTTAAAGTTAATTGAAGTCTTGTGAATTCGACTACATTTGAAGCCAATTACTAATTTGAATTTAAATTACTAATTATTGTAACTAATTATTATGATTATATGTAATAAACAGCTAAATAGTTCAGAGTTACTCTTAGTGACACTATTGTGACATCAGAGGCGAAAACTACCAGGGCCAGATTAATGACCAAGGGGCCCCGGGGCTACCCACCCCACTGAGGCTCCCCATTGCAGTGGTACCCTGCCTGGGGGGTGTGGCGCCCAGCCTACTGGTGCCGAGGAATGGGGTCAGGTGCCTCATCTGGCACTGGTGGGGAGGGGGGCCTGGAAGGCTGCATGGTGTGCCATCCAGTCCCAACCTCTGGGTGGAGCAAACAGGTACCGGCTCACCCTGCCCTGCCCCAGGGGTCGACCATCTGGCCCAGGAGCAGGGCAGGAGAGCTGAGCTTGGCCTTGGGTTCCCTGCTCTGGCACCAGCAGGGCAGGAGTGATCTCAGCAGTCCCTCAAGCCCCACTGCCACTGTAAGGTGAAGGGGGACTGGATCAGGTAGGCGGCTTAGGGGTTGGACTCTGGGCCTTTAGGTCAGGGCCCAGGGCCTCAGTCCCTTCAACCTCTGCATTCATTCAGCCTTGGCAACTAGCTACTATCTTTGCTCTACAGCTAATTTGAATGCAAAATTTCTCTTAATTGTAATGGCTCAATTGTATGAGTAAAACTGGATGGATGTATGAAGACAATTTCTTGTTGGTAAACTAACCTGTTCTTCATAGCTCTGAGGTTATATAGTAGCTTGGATATCTGTGCTCAAAAGGCTACCCATGCCTTTGCAACACTTCAAGACCACTCTGGTAGAGGAACTGAGGCAAGAGAATGGGAAAGGCCACAGAACTCTCCGACTGTGCTCTCTCTGATTCTCTTTCATATAACAGCACTCATTAATAGTTTTTAAAGCCAATTTTAAGGGCCAAATTCACCAACATAGTTAAGCTGTTCTGTGACATACCTACCTAATGTGGTTTAACTGCTTTGTGGTCAAGAATTTGCCATTAAAAATTAAAACTTAAAATAGGATTTAAAGTTTTTGTTCATTAGAAACTTTGCAAATGACACTCTTGTAGTTTCTTGCTTAGAGTTTCTATCTTTTTTAAATTATTAAAATAACAAAAATTCCCAGTCAAAAATAAGTTAAGGTGAAGTTAAAGTTGAAAATATGCATTAATAATCTAACAGCAAAATACATCACAGGAAGTTTTTAATTAGTGTAGGACCCACTATTATGAGCCCAGGAAATTCAGGATTATGACATAACCTGAATGGTCCCAGAGCCTGAACTCTACTCAAAGCCCAGAAGTCTATACAGTAATGTAACAGCTCCAGAGCTCAAGCTGTGTAGACATACCCAAAGGGTGGGAAGGGAAACAGAGAGTTGAAGTGAATGGCCAAAAACACACACCAGGCCAGTGGTACAACCAGGAATGGAGCTCAGACTTACTGAGTCCCAGTTCATAGTTTCAATCCTGCCACATTTGAGCCCCCAGTTTAGGAAAGCAATTAAGTGCATACTGATAGTTAAGCATGGGCTAAACGGACTGCTGAATTGGGAAATAAATAAGTAGCAATGCGGGAAATAAATAAGTAGCAATGCTCAAATTGACAAGGTTGGCGGCAGAGGTCAGCCTTTGGTACAGCTGCAGCAAGGACTTTGTGATGACAGTGGTCATGTCATTGAAGTGCTTTCTATAGCCTCTGCTCTGAACATTCTTCTTCAAGAGCTTGCTAGTTATTTGTGAGAAGGCCTTCCCCCAGCTAGTCTCTTTCCATCCACCTATCCCTTACCGTTCTCTTTCCTCTGTTCTTTCCTTCCTTGATTTATGTTATTCCCCTCACCATCCCCTTTCCCTTCCTTTTGTTCTTCTATGCAGTTAATCTTGACCTAAGAAAATCCCACTCAGGAAATGAAATAAAACCAAACCAATAACCTCATGCAATTAGCATGACACTTGCATTCTCTGCTCAATGCTGGGATGTTGTATTGCCTAACTTCACTTTTTGTCTGTCTTTTCTAGATAGGCCATAAACAATTGGGCTGGAGCTGTCTCTTGCTCAGTTTGTACAATGCATAGCGAATGGGTCTACAGTCTCAGTTAGCTCCCTTGATCAGTACAAATTTACAAATAATAATTGACTTCCATGGGATTAGGCCATAAAAATAAATTTGTCTCTCTTCCACACCATTTTTCCTTTGAATAGTGTTTTCCTCTTTCTTTCCCCCCACAGCATCATTCATCACAACTCTTCAGGGCTTGGATTTTGTCTTTGCTGTATGTATGCAAAGCTGTAACAGAGTGGGTGTAGCCTAAGGCTGTCTCACCACTCTATATATTTATATGTGCCAAATAGGGAGATAATTGATTAGGATTGGGTGACCAACCAGTTAACAAGGCAGCTCAGCTCATCAGGTGGGGACTGTTAAATGAGACACAAAAAGGGAGAGGATGACTGGAAAAAAAGGATGGTTAGGAAAAAAGGCAAAGAAGCTTGAGTTTTTAGAGACCTCAGATTTCCCCCCCACCCTCTTACTTTGTCCCTAGGGATATTAAACCTTGGGAAAGGCTTTTTAGTGATGGATTTGGCATGAACCTTCATAAGATGTTATAAATAAAATACACTGTGGTGAACGTCTGTAAAAGAAGTGCATGTAAAGAGAAAGGAAGGGTTGAGGGAGCTTGCCTTGTAGCAGTAGAACAATAGGACTTTGGCCTCGAGATGTGACAGGATCCAAGCACTAATTTAAAAATAATGTTGCATCAGTAGAATTTACCCTTTTATTTCTTGCTCTGCCTTTATGTAGAAATTTTGCATCACTGATTATGAAAACTTGCAAAATCTGCAAAAAGTCAAAGTGCTTATTTATAGAATGAGATTTTCTTTTGGGGTTTTCAATGTGGGAAAAGGAATTCTGCTGCACCTTCAGAACTAGATATGTGTGCCTTGTGCCTCTTTTTTTTCTTTTTTTTTCTGTAATGGTATTGCCACCTTCTCTGCACAGCTTAAATTCTGTGTCCATTTTTTTAAAAGGTTGTGACTATGCTTTTTGAATGTTCATGGTGATTTTGAGAGAGTTTGAAGTTCTATTACTATGATATATATGGATAAATGTAACAAGTATTTATAACTAAGACATGATAAATGTAAAAGAGGCCCTGTGAAAGACCTTTCAGATAAGGATGAGGACACTGAACTTTATGTCAAAGGAAGTGCTCCGATAATTAGGTGATAGGCAGAGTTTAAAAATCAAGACAAAATGAAGCTGGTGGAGAGATTCAGGCAAGTAACATAATTAGAACAACATAAAGGAAATAAGATTTTGGAAGGCAAATAGTGTACCGGCTAGTTGGGTCAATGAAAATTAGAAAAGTCCTGATTTTGTAGAGTTTTAATTCATAATGACCTGGTCTCAGGAGTCTCAATTAAAATATTCTAATTCCTTTTACATCACATCAGATTTCATTGGATGCAATGTTATACACAGGCTTCTGGTGCATTGCTCTTTTGTATTTCAACATGGCTTGCTAAGTCATAAATCATGTTTATTGCAATACCCGCAGGCTATTTACTCTTTCATCATGTTGTCATTAAACTTCAATCTTGTTTCTAGTACGTTAGATGCCACCTGGCCCTATGTTTATTGGAAACAAATTGGTGAAATAGACTGAATGATTCAGGGGATTGATAATGTTTTGTACCTTTAGGTCAATGGGTCAAATGTATCAAGTAAATGTTGATCTGAGAGCAGCAACCAAAGTACTGTGAGCTGGTCAGCTTCATATTGTAGATATATCGGTGATCTCAGCCTAATATCTTTTAGACAGGCATGCTGCTAAGACATCACCAACACAGCTAATTCTAATTGGCTCCATTTTCAGTAGTTTCTCAGCCACATGGTCAAAGCTGAATAAATTTGGGAAACTAACCCTTAGAGGTGGATCTGCCAAGAGGAAACTGAAACACACGTAAGGAGCAAAGATGGCATCATGCAGTTCAGCTGCGGGTGCAAGACTGTGATCTCCCAAGTTATCAAGATACCACTTTTCATGAGCATAAAATTTCATTGTACAAATTTAAATATCTCAAACTATATATAAATTTATATCTATCTATTTCCAATTTTTAGCACTTGGAAGAATAAACATAAGAAGCTATGTCTATTGTTAGTCACTTTCAAAGGTGCATAAGCACGTTAGCTCTCATTGACTTCACTGAAAGCAGAGTTAGGCTATTTAACGGAAATTCTGTGACACTTACAGAAAGCAAGGAAAGGCTATAGATACACTTCTGCCAATATAATTGTACCTAATTTGCATGAGAAAGGTAGGAAACAAAATTTAAATGTCTAAATTAGTTTTTTGATTGAACTCTTGAGTTGATGATGAGGCATATAAGGGATGAAATGATTAATGTGCCTCTTAATCTCACAATAAACTGAGACAGTCATCTGTTTCAAAAGATGAAAAGAAACATATTTAAAGTATTTGATCTCAGGAGAAATTTGCCTCAGCATTGGAAGAAGAAAAATAACCAGGTACAAATGCAGCATTTTATTTTCTGAAAATATATAAACAATTTCACTCAGCAATTGACTAATTTCAGAAGCTTTGGTAATTTGTTTTGGGTTAGGCTCCCCAAAATATGCAAGCCTTGTCCAAACCTTACAGCAGTATTATTTCTATTATTATTAGCAGTAGTATTTATTTTATGCCACTTGCTTGCTGGATGATCTTGGGCAAGTTGCTTCACCTCTCCATGCCTCCCTTTCACTATGTGTAAAATGGGCATGATACTTGACTTTCATGAGCAATTTGAGCTCTATGGATGGAAAATGCTATATGAGAGCTGGATGTTTTTACTGTATATTTATTACTAGCAGAAATACCTGGTATCACTAGGGGAAACATAGTAAAATGTGTGATGAATGAACTATGTCAATTATATTAACATAGTATATTTTATTCAAAATACTTTTCTCATATAATACTTTAAGAAATGAACCCCAAAACTGTAACAAAATGCCCATCTGTTCATTTGCACAAATTGAACAGTCCCAAGTATGTTTCACACAGAAATGGAGCTCCCTATTTAGAATATTTGGGATATTGATTTCACAGTCACATTCATCCAATTATTACAGTTAAAAGAAGAGTATTTTCCACAGGAATTATTATGTTTTCAGCATATATTGTTGGTAAGATTTTTTTTTTTTGCATTATAGCCTATGATTACCCAAGCCAATTTTTTGAAATATTGAGTACAATACCCATTTTTGTGCGACAAAATAAAAGAAAGAGTTGAGAAAAGCCTAGAGACAACAGAAGAACTATTTAGTTCTTAGAGGAAAAGGATCTTGTAGCTGCAGTTTGTGACACACTTAACAGAAGAGTCCAGCAAATGCTTATGATCAGGTGCTACTAAAAGCTAATTATCTGTGGGCCAAATTGGGGCTCTGGGGCAACCGCTTTTGAGATGTAACCAATCCAGGTATTTAAGTTAGGAAATCAGTAGTATCTGTTCAAAATTTTGTGTTTCTAGCTCGTACCATTTTGGAGATCTTTTAGGACAAATAAACTTTTGGAAATATTTAAGAGATTAAGTATTTTATTTGTATTGCAGCAGTACCTAGGGGTCCCGTCTGAGATCTAGGCTTCTGCTAAACATTGCTGAAAGACAAAACTAGAGATAGCTCTTTAAAACAGAGCCTTGCTATCTAAATAAAAAAATCGACAAAGGGTGAAACAGACTAAATAGCATCTCCATTTTACAGATGGAAAACTGAGGCACAAAGCAATGTAATGGATGATTCCTCCCTACCCCAAGGCTCCTTTTGGAGCTGATAATGGGGCTTCAGATGCTAATCTTGTGCTTTGGGACCTTATAAGACCAAGAACTGCCATTGTTCCACACCTGTGTTTCGTTCCCTCTTGGACCTGCTGAGCTCAGCCTTGATTTTACTTTTGTGGAATCAATCCGACAGTTACTTGCTTTTGCCTTACAACTCTTTGCCAGAAATTCACATACATTTGCATATTAAATGAGGATCCTGTTCAACCTAGTTGTGCGTGTGTGCGCATGTGTGTGTGTTAAAACTGCATTCTCTCCTTGCTACAGAAGCTCTTTAAAGACAGATGCCGTTGTTTGAAAATGTTTTTAAAATACTTCGGAGGGGGCTACAACTTAGCTTTCTGCTGACAGTCCTTTTTTTAAACGGTAGGTGCCTCCAGCCTCCCACTGATGAATAAGACCTTTTGAGTTACTTTTTTTAAAAGACAGTGACAAGGAACAGAGAGTCTGTTTTTTAACTGATGGGAGGAAAGCCAGAAGGATAAACTTTGTGCAGGTTTCCCAGTCAGTTGAAACATCTGTTACCAAGTCCAGCATTTTTCAATCTGAATGTGATGAAACAAGTGAATTTCCCATGTAATGGGTGAATAGTTCAAACCACTGTGTCTAGCTCATTACAATGCCACAATGGCGTGGTATCAGCAGTTCCATTCAACTCCTTTTGCATGCCAAGGCTAAGAAGCTTGGACTACTAGATTTTAAATCAGTGTTTTCCTACTTCTCAAAAGATTTGCCAAAAAAATTTAAGCAAACTGCATGTGTTGTGGTTTGAAATCACTTTCCATTCTTGATAACACTGGTTCAGTATTCACCATTAGGATCAAGGCTCTGGACTGGGCATTGTATAGATATTAGATAACAGGCAGTCCTTGCCCCCAACAATTTATTTTATGCCCCTGACACTGCAACTTGTTCTGCACTGGCAGATCTCCATCCATTGGCAGGTGGTGGCATCAAAAAGGTTTGCCTGTGTGGAACAAGTTGCAGGATCAGAGCCCATACACTCAAGGACTCCAGGGCAGTAAAATTCAGAGTAACCCATCTGGGTTTCCACAAAGTAGGCTACTTCCATTTGGCACTGGGGAGATGTGCCTCTATTCTGTAAAGAACTGGCTATTATAACAATATTAATAAATTATAATGATGGAGATGCTGCAGAAAGTAATGCAAGTAGAATCAAGACCAGTCTGATCTAAAGGCTAATGCCTGTCAAGATGGCAGGATCTTGTTGGCTGGGAGATGACCAGGCTGGGTTTAATGAAACCAAGCTCTGGACAGGAACGAAAGATGATGCTGCTCTGCTCCCCAAGTCTGCAAAAATGTTCCAGGGGAGAGAAAGAAACGTAATGCTTAGGAAAGATGCTAGAATGACAAATCAAGAGGAAGTAATTTCTATGCATGGGACAGATTCAGTATGGCAAGTACCAATGCATGATTCTGCATGTTGCTCTATCAGCATCTCAATACTTTGCTGAAAGAAACACTTCAGGGACCATGAGTAGTTTAGGTTGTCTTTTTATTCCATAGTCTGGCTAGCCAGATTGCCAGTAAGTGTGCCCATGAGTGCCAAAAGAGCTAATACTTTTTTTCTGACATGCTCACCTGTTCAATGAGAGTTGGGCTTAAGATTGACCACTTACCCCATGCTTGGAGAATCTGAAGAATAGGTTGATATTTGTTTTTAACAGAAATGCTAAATGCTTGATTCATGCAACATTACTACATTTTCATAAGTGACAGTGGACAGAGTCATCACACTCCCCAAATTAACCTAATTATTTCAGGTCTTCTGCCTAAAATTAACATTCAGTATAAGGCACACTGCGCTGAAAAACATAATCCTTATATGATGCAGTATGCCATTAAAGCTAGACTTTACATAAAGACAAAAAGTAAAATTACTACTATCTTTGAAGTTCACATAGTACATGTAATCTAAGAGTTTTGAATGCCCATCCATTAATTGGGTATTCTCAATGATCAGCACTTCACAGGACTGAATCCTCAGCACCTATTTCTCAATGGTGCCCCATGAACTCTATCAAACAGAGGGGGATCATTTTGTATACCTGACACCTTAACACTGAAGTATTTCAGTGGTGTTCTAGATCCATAGTGGAACTTCCACTGTTAGCCCTGATTCATGTTGCTTAAAACTTCATCACAAAATACTTGTTGGTGTTGCAGTGTTTGAGCTTGTTCTTAGCCCAGAAGGAAATTTGTTAAGTGAAATATTATGAGCCTCCATTCAGCGCCTGCCTTTCAGAGGAAAAAAATCTGTTTGTTCACATCTTTTTTCTTTTTTTCTTTTTTTTTTTTCCCTGTACCTACTTGTTTTAAGCTTCTGGTTTTGAGCATCTTAAATTATTAGTGTTGACTATGAGAGTCACTGGTGCCGGACTCATGGGGCTCAAGCCTCAAGTCCCAGCGCCAGAGCCCTGGGTCCACCGTGGCAGCAACTGCAGCAGTGGTGCGCTTATAGTGCTTGAGCCCTGAGTCCTTGCGCCTGAGTTTGGGGTCTTTTCCGGAGCCAGGTGCACTCCTGGTGTTGACAATAGGTCCCAGTAAGAGGAGAAACTCACAGACTTTGGAGGTGATTGTGACACTGAATTTCAGTATAATGTGTTGATGTAGTATCACATTGCTTTCGGGCTATGGAAAGCAACAGCACAGGAAGTGGAAAAGAGCCAAAAGAAAAGATTTGATAGGAAGGGGTCTCCATCCTCAGTTAAACTTTTAATGGCTGTTATTTTCAGAGGTGCTATGAACTGTTCACTTTTAAGTCAGTAGTAACTGGGGGATGATGCATATAACTGTTGCTAAAGCGGCTCTTCATCTCTCTTGACTTGCTAAATTTAAGTCAGGATAAAAACTGACACTGATGTGCAGTGTAAAAGTAATATTGCACTGTGATCACATTCATGATCTATGTCCTCCACAGCTGAGTTTAGATTTCCAAGTGAAGTTTAAGGTATTGCTTCTGCCCTATATAAACCTAACTGATTTAGGTCCTCCTGCTTAAGAGACCCCTGTTTCTCTTTTCACTCCATTGAGTGAGCTGTGCTCAAATAAATGGATAACAAATCAAAGCTTCAAAGAGAAATTACAGAACTGGAGTTCATACGTAGATTTGACACCATTGCCTTTGGGTTAAATAGGAACAATGGATTTTTTTCCTCATTACAACAGGTGATTTGAACTTCCTTTATATGCTGTTCCTCAGTGTTTGAATGTTAACAACTGCTTTAATTTGCTATAACAGTCTGACCTGATCCTATGATTTACACTTCCCTGCATTTATTTCCTCCTATTCTGTAAATTTCCTCATTCCCAAAGCATCTGATGCTGTGGCATTTTTCCCCATGAAAGCTCATGCAATTAAGTAAATTTGTTAGTCTTTAGAAGTGCCACAGGATTCCCTCCTTGTTTTGCTGAACTAGACTAACACGGCTACCCTTTTTGAACCTCTTCCCTTGTGACACAGGTCAGCAGAAGTGTTTGAACTAAAGTCTTACTGTGGTAAACAAGATGGGGCTGTTGACAGAGCATTCTCTAAGAGCCCCACTGCTTAGTTTGGAACAGATTAAAGGAAGGACATGCTACAAACCTCATTTTTTCCTCAGCATTTGGGAACAGAAAGGAGTTACTGGTGAGGCAGTGCAATCTGAGTTTTATCACAGCCCAATTAGGGGTTAGATTAAAGTGTACTGCTGCATGTTAATCATATTTGGATCATTATGTTATTGTGTATTTTTAGTTATCATAGATAGCTGTACTTTTTTTTTATATGGATGTATGTACATATATCTAATTAAACTCCTGCCTCAATATATATGAGAATCTAGACATTTATGTCCATACTTTCAATATATTACATTTATTCTATGCTCTGTCTTTGTTGCTTGTTTGTTTGTTTGTTCCCATTTTCCTCTTTCATGACTTCTTACTATAAGTTTCTGTGCATTCTGTTTCAGTATTGAGGAAAGATTTTAGAACCTTACAGAACTGTTGGTCACCTGGAGCTGAGGGTTTTATTTTACAGATTGTGTCTTAAAAAAAAGAGAAAAGAAAAAAAAATATTTGCAGTAGTCTGGATGGTGGCCATAAGACTCAATTATAGTCTGTGAGGTTTCAAATACTAATTCATCTATGAGTTAATTCAGTGAACTGGAATTATACATGCTACACTTGACAGTACAACTGTTACAATTAAAAAGGATGTACATATTAATAGTATTAATTGCCCAAAGGCTTTTTTTTCCTCAAGAAAAAAAAATAAGTTCAGAAGTAACTGTAGAGACACTTTATTTACAAATTCAATTGATCCAGGAATTAAGCATTTGTCAAACTGCTGAAGTATTTGGTAATTTTTATTTCTTTTGCTATTACAAATGTCTATGCATTTTCCCATCTTCTTCACATTTATAAATGGTGAATCAGCATAGTCCAAGGGGCAGGGAACTGATCTAAAAACCAGAAGACTCCTTAATCTACCATTGGCCTGCTGAAAGAGCTTGGAAAAGTTACTTCCCATCTTCCTCCCTTTGACTTCCTGAAAGTAAAATAGTGTAATGATATTTATCTTCTTTTCTAGAGCTCTGAGAGGCTTATAGATGAGACATGCTATATTATACTGACATTTGTAATGACTCCAAAGATAAGATTGAAAACTCTACAAAACCTGCCTGAACTTAACACTTATTCTTTGACTACGAAATTAACTGAGAATTGACAAAGAAACCCTTTATTCAGAGTCAGTTGAAATTAATTCAGAACTGGGTCCTTTAAGAAATTGCACATCTGTGCCAGCCTTTTCTTTGCACCAAATGAGTTTACTAATGAAATAGACTTTTCAAATGTAACTGAAAGTTAGTGCATAGGCTTATCATTAGGCTAAGTTATTAACTCTTGTTTTCTGTAATTTTTATGATTGCATATGTTATATAAAAGATTAGATCAACAGTTCCTGTTTCTCTTAAGTGGAATAATAGTGATAGCAGAGGTAATGTAATCATTACTAAGCTTTGCATCTCATTTGCATAGAATACTGTAGTTGCTTGTAATTATTCACTGGTATGAGGAAGAGTGGACATGTGTCAAGGGTTCTAATTGGTAGATTAGTTGACCCAACTTTTACTGCTCTTTATAGGCACCATAGTTGCACACTTGTGTAGTCATCAGTATTTAAAAGGTACCCTATGGAAATGATGCCTCAACATGGAGATGGCACCATTGGAGGAACTGACTCAAGTTTATATGGGATACCCTGAAAGCACAGAGACATTGAGACCCAAGGTCAGGGCTCTTCTGCCCCTGCTTCACATAGCAACAATCTTGCTAACACAGCCTTCAAAACCAATTAGTTAATTGCAAATTAAGGGAAAAATTCACACATAGGCTTTGGACTGCTCTGATAATGCAAATCAGCTGTAAATCCAGCTTAGCTGGGCAGTATACTCTACCTGCTTTGCACTGCTCTGGCGTACCGGTGTAATTGATATTACAAGCTAAAATATAAAACAACGATAACAAAAATTTACTAGTACATAACTTCAAAATATTAGCAATATTGAATGGGTTGGTTTGTTGCTCATACATAATCATTTTTAGTAACTTGCAAAATTCCCAGACTATTTTAAAATAGAAATAAGGGGGTGAGTGTTTATCTGAAACATGAGGACAAAAAGAACATTACAGGAATGTGATAAATACTTGAAATCTCTGAGGTTTGCATTTAACAAATTCAGAGTTAAGGCTGCAATGAAATAGGTTGCATTCAAATATGTTAATACGAAATTCAGCATTTAGTACCCCCAAACCCATAACATTTTCCTGTAGTGACACTTGGGGGTGGTGGGATATAGGGTGAGAAGGCAATTGGTTATGTCTTTAGAAGCAAGTTTCATTTTACGCCTTTTAAATGATAATGAAACAGTAAAATCAAGGTGTCAAAACAAAGAAGAGATAAAATTGTTTTGTACGGTAGCTGTGAAAGAGATGACAGAGAGAGCTTCACAACTCTTTACTCTGATGGCACCCTTCAGTACAAAGCCCAGCATGGTGAAGTCTGCACCGTACATGAGAGGGGAATGAATCCTAGAGTATCTTTCCAGAGAAGAAGCCCAGTAGGGTGGGAGTCAAGTGGCTTTGTATACAGATCTCATCATCATAGACACACAGAAAGAGACAGATGATGTTCAAAATGGAAGGAAGAGATTTAACAGGCATTGTTGGAGGAAAAGATGAATCCAGAGAAATAGATGGGAAGAGAGAAGCATTTCTTATGTTAAGAAAGGTGCATGTGTTGAGGAGTTATGGTGTGAAAATTCTCTGCAAAAATCTCAAAAGTTCAAAAAGGAACACACTTTAAAAAAATCAGTCTGTTTCTGAACAATATTCAAACAAAAGAAGGTACTATATTTGGATGAATTACTTGCTCTGAACAGTGGCCACTTATATAAATCACTTTCAACTTTACTGATGAAAAGCACTATATAAGAGCTACAGGTTATATTAGAAATTTATCTGCCATACAGTAAATGACACCAGTTTATATTCTGTGGTCTCTTTGAGTCAATGTATCATGTACTGAAATCAAATATAAAGCAAACATTTAACAGTCTGCTCCTGCTGCCAAGGAAATCACTGTTTTCAATGAAAAGTATTAAATTAGATGTTTCATCACCTTTTGATTACTATAATTTTAAAAGTAACTGGCCAACATTTGGATCTTTCTACCATTTTCCTACTCTACCACTTTAGACCTTTTTCCTACTCTAGTATTTCTTCTTTACAATCACAATCTGCAGCATTATCTAAAATATATTCCATATATTTATTCCTCCATGTAAACAGGGTAAAATTGATATGTAAATATTCTTAATTTTCAAGTTTAAGAAGGTCTTATGTGCTGTGCTGACCCTGAATAATTTCATTTGTGTATTTAGTTTTAGGAAGCAGAAATGCAAAAGGAAAGGTGAAAAAAGGGGGGGGGTTCCCATGGGAGAGAGGGAGGGAAAAAAAGAAGGGAATGTGGAAATGGATGGGAAAATGGAGAGACTTTTGGCAATAATTACATTGGTACTAATTCCTGTTATATGGATGCATTGTTTTGTTGTGAAGTAAAGTGGCTTAAAAGGGAAAAAAATAACTTCCTGAGACTAATTATGAAGTCTCGTGTATAGACTGAACAGAATAAATACTTCCATGGAGATCTTGGTATGGTTAAAATGACCTGTGTAACCTTTCTGTAAAGTAGCTTCAATGTCAAAGATACTTCATGGCTAATCTAATGAAACATCATCTATAGTCTGCTTTATCATGCCAGCGTCCCAAAGTTCTTTGCAATAAAGATCAATAAAATCATTATAGCAGCGAAACTGTAATTGAGGTATATTGTAAATGGGGGGAAAATTAGCTACTATTAAAAACCTCAAGCCCGAGCCAGTAGGTAATCTAATCTAATTATTACAGTTCATACCCCAGACAGCACAAGATTATTTCCTAATGCCTGTTTTCTAGTGCTATGGAAAGTACTATTTCGCTGTTTCCCTGCAAGACTGTAGGAGAGAGCTTTAAATGAAAAACAATTATAATGCTGAAAGGTTTGCTCAGCCATAGATTTGAGTTTGGTGTCTAAAATTCATAATTGGCTTGTGGATAATGTCCTCTTTTGAGGGAAAAATCAAAGTCTGAAGTACTTTGAACTGGAAAATGCTGTCATGGTGCCTTCTGTTCTCATTTTCCTCTGTCAGTTGGACTTCCTGTCTTGACTGTTATGGGTGAGGGGAGGGAATGCATCATGGAAAATGAAGTCTTGCTATGAAGCCTTGCCCATATAGGAGACTGGGGATGGGAGGCAACTAAAATCTACTTCCCATGAACCATCAGGGCAGCATTTCTAAATCAAAATATTTCAGCTTTCATCCAAAAAATGAAAACATTACAGGTATGTTAGCACACAGTCTCTTTAAATTGAAATAATGCAGATTATTTCAATTTAAAAGATTGCAGTCCACACTAGATTTCCTTATATCGAGATAAGGAGGTCCCTTACCTCACAATGAGGAAAGTCATTTTGATATAATAAAACCTAGTATTATATAAAAATGATGGTTAAATCAAAACGGTTATTTCAAAATAACACTGTGTGGATATGTTATTTTGATTTAACTCTTTCTCTTTTCCTTCCCAGGGTGCTGTCCTTTTTCTATATGGTGGGTGGGGGCATAGCCCTTCTAGGGGGCCATGTTGCCACACCTCTCATGGTGCCCCACTCCTAAATCAAACTAGCAATTCCTGCCAATGGACACACTACTTCGATTTGAGTTTCTAGTGGGGATGTGTTAAATAAATTTAAGGATTTTATTAAACTGATTTAACTTAAATTGATTTAATTGCCTAAGTGCTGACATAGCCTATGGGTGTTCTTTTTCCAATAAACATTCTTTTCCAGATGAAAGTAGGCATTTTTCTTAAAATACTAATAAAAAAGAATTTAAAAAATCCCCATCAAAGTTATAATAGAAAAAAATGATTAGCTCTATTTGGTATGTGTGAAAATCATTTTCAGAGCTATTTAATAATTAGGCCAATATAATAAAGTACATAGGCCAAGCAACAGGGATTTTTAACTCATAGGAAAAGCACCTGTGGAATAACTTAGTTGGGGTTGTTTGAACAGGTAGTGTGAGAAGGGTGTTGGACTAGATGAGTTCCTAAGGTTCCTTTCCTACCTTAAATTTTCTATGAGTCTATGATAAGCATTCTATGATCTATGATGGTAGCTTTGTTTTGACCTGAGCTTTTGTGGCAGTCACGAGACATTTATAAGGGAGGGGAATCAAATATACAAATAATCTTTTATTAAACAATCTTAGGAGATAGATGAAGTGAGAGATACGCAGATTTCAGTGATATGAAATTTGAACATCCTAGCAATATAAATGGAGTACAGAGTAGAAAATAACACCAATATTTCAGTGATTATTTGACAAAAGATGTGTCCCATTGCAGTGGTGTCACTTGGGGGAGGGGGTCCAGGGGCCTCATCCCCCTGAAACTCAGGGCCAGCCCCTGAGTAGCCTGCCACTAAACTGAACGGGGGTGTCCTAGGGAACCTGCTCTGAGCATGCTCAGAGCAGGGTCATGCCAAGAGCCTCAGTCGCTGCTGCAGCCCCACTTTCCTTCCAGTGGTCAGGTAAGGGAGCTGGGCGTAGGGAGGAGTCTGGGGGCAGGCATGCTGGCCTGGTGGGGAAAGGGTGCAGTGGAGGGGGTTGGCCCGGGGCAGCGGGGGCCAGCGGCAGGACTGGGGGTTAGGGAAGGACTCAGGAGCTGCCAGGGGCAGGGAGTTGGGAAGGGGTCAGGGAACCAGTGGCAGTAGAGGGAACAGATCGGGTCCTTGAAGGCTGGTGGGGGCCAGGGCCCCACCCTAACATTTATGTGTAGTGACGTCCCTGTCCCATTGAGATGCATGCCTTCTAAGCAAAGTATTTATTTATTTATTTATTTTTGATACTCAGTGAAGGCAATTTGGTTTTGACAAGATCAAGGAAAATGCTGTTTAAAATCCTGGATATAAAAACACTATTGGGTACAAAGAAGATGCTGGAAATGGGGTGCAAAGGACAGAGATTTCAGTACTGTCTGTGTAGCAGTGGAATCTCTATTTTTGCAAACTAATAGTGCCTCTGAGAGGAAAGACAGAGATATCGGAAGAGGAACTGGAGCCAAGAAAGAGTCTTAAGGGACTTTGCTGTGTGTACAATTTTGTATGTTTATCAAAACTGGTTTCTGCTCTACTGTCATCCATGGTAACACATCTGCTGAAAAATAGCCTATTGTTCTTTGAATCTACATGCCTTTCAGATTCAGCAGCAGAATGGTATTTAGAGAGGTCATAAAACAATTTCAGAGATCTGTATGGCTGAAGATCATACTCATATGACTGGGAAGTTTTGGAATGCTTTAAAAAACACTGTCTAGAGAAGGAACTTTTAAAAACAGAGATAGAGAGACTGGGGCATGAAGAAAGTACATTGAGCCATAGTCTACACTTGCCACAAATTTCAATGGCAGTTGATGGGAGATACGCAAGGTACGTAAAATACTTTGCATATCTCCTGTCAACTTAATTCAAACCTACCTCACCCTATATACTGCACTAAGGCTAACAAAAATGCCATCCAGTCACCATAGTGCTACGCTACTTCAGGGGCTGGAGTTACCAATGTGAACTTCAGAGCATTTGAGCACATCTTGACAAACAGCTCATTTGAACCCAGAAGAGCGCACTGACAAGGGCGATTTTGCCACTGTCAGTACCCAATTTGTACTGGTTCTACAGACAACTTCCGAATTTGATAAAGATGGAAAAAGCAGGGCATACATTGTTTCAGTACAGAAAGAACTTAGAGCTTTCCCTGCCTGAAACATTCTGAGGTGTTGGATAGCTATAAATCCTTCTGCTGAATGGACAGACTTTTGTAGATAGGTAACTAAGTTCGGGTTGTCATGGTGGTCTCTCTCTGTCTCTCTATAACAAGAAATGTAACAACACCATGTGATCCCTTGTGCTGGGTGTTTGAAAGTCTAATTCTTACATATCTCTAATGAAAGCCAAAAAGCATCATGTGGCTAAACTCACTGGCAGAATTTTCAAAATCTAGGAGGAAGAGTAATATTTTAATATCATGAGAGGCAACATTATCTAATGGATGGAGTCTTGCAATCAGTTGAGTGCCTACCTTATAATAATTTGTTCTAGAGGGCATTTCCCTAATTTTCTTATGGGAGTGTCATGTGGGAATGTGTCAAAATCCTTAGGAACACTATTACTTTTCCCTTTCCAGTAAACTAGTATGCCTCTCAAAAAAGGAAAATTGGTTCATTTAGCATGATTTGTTGTTTACAAATCTACATTTTTTTATATAACCGTATTGTCCTTGGTCTCTTAAAATGATTTGCATAATTTCTTCTAGTATCTTTTAGGATTTCAAAGTTAGAAACACTGTTCTTTATTTCCCTGATTGACTGTTCTTTATTTCTCTCTCTCTCTCTCTCTCTCTCTCTCTCTCTCTCTCTTTTTTTTTTTTTTAAAGATAGGTAGTATGTCTGCTTTTCTTTGGTCCTCTGGGACCTCTCCTGTTCTCCAGCAGTTCCTGAAGATATTATCTCAGGCAGCTGTTCTCAACCACTCTGTCATGACACAAGAGTGTGTTGCTGCACATCAGCTGAGTGTGTCACTTCAAGAGAGCTCCCACCAAAAGTCCCCCACCATTGTCACAACAAACTCTCTCATCATTTTGTTCCTTCGGTGGCAGTGGCAACTGTGTGTTTAAAACTCACTGCCAAAAGTTTATTGGGCAGAAGCTTTTTGCAGCAGCAGGGCCTGATCCTTCAAGAGCTGCTGCCAAAAGTACTTACAGAGGTAGGGGGGCTGTTCTTGGAGAAAGAATTACCTCTGTTTGAGCCACTGCTAAAGCTGCTGGTTTGTAGCAGGGGGAACCTCAGTGTACACAGAAGCCTCATTTATGACATGTTTCTGACATAGTGGGGGCATCCTGTGTTGCATGTGGTTGGGATGGCTGCCAACCATGTCATGATACTGAAAGGGTTGAAAATTGCTGCCCTAAGGGTTCTGACTTTGATTCAGCTAGTTCCTTAAGTACCATAGGGTGAAATTCATCAGGCCCTGCCAACTTGTGAACATCTAACTTATCAAAATATTCTTTAATGTGTTCCTTCACTATTTTGACCAGCGTTTTTCCCTCTCATTGTTCATATTAATTGTTCTTTGTATTTCACATTTTTAGTGAAGACTGATAAGAAAAAAGTATTCAACACATGAACCTTGTTGGTGTCACCACTTTTTAGCTCTCTTATCTCTAAGTGGTAGATATACTTCTGTTTCATCTCTTACTCCTGATGTATTTAAAAAAAACTTCTTCTTATTGCCTTTTATATCCCTTGCTAGATATAACTCATTTTTTCTTAGCTTGTCTAGGTTTGTCCGTAGAAACCTGTACTGTTCTTTTGTACTCCCCTTTAGCAATTCTTTCAAGTTTCCCCTTTTTGTAGGATTCCTCTCCTAATCTGCCATTTCATGATCAGTTTCCTCCAGATTTCCTTCCACCTTCAGATTCGCTACCAGTTCCTCATGTTGGTCAGAATCAAGTCTAAAATAGATGCCTACTTGGCTTCTTTCTATATTTTCTGGACTAAAACATTGCCCCAAGTTCAAAAATTTATTGGCATGTCTGTGGTTTTGCTTTATAACTTTTCCAGCAGAGGTTTGGGCAAGGTCCCCCATTACTAACAGGTCTTGTGTTATGGATGTTTCAGTTACTTGTTCTAGAAATGCCTCATCCATTCCCTCTACCTTATTTGGTGGTTTATAATAGACTTCTACCATAAAATCACCCCCATTTTTTTTACTTTTTTTTCTTTATCAAGATTTTCATAATTAACCTGCCTCTTATGTCCTTCTGGATCTCAGAACACATACATGTATTCTTGATGTTCTTCCTATCTTTTACTCTCTGTCCTTTCTGAGCAATTAATACGTCTCTCAGCCATTATTCCCCTCATGAGTCCTTTCCCACCAATGTCTACACTGCAGTTAGACATTCAGGCTTGGGCTCAGGGACTCTATAACTGTGTTGTAGATGTTTGGTCTTAGCCCCAGGTATCTACCTCACAGAATACTAGAGCCCATGTTCCAATCTGAGCCGCTAAGTCTGCACCACAATTCAATGGCTCTTTAGCTCAAGCCCTCCAACCTTACGTCAGCTGGCAGAAACCAACCACAAGTTGTTAATTGCACTGAAAACATAACCTAAGCTTCTGGGATGCCAGTTCTGTCATAATTTATCTTATGCACTAATACTTCCAATTTTTCCTGTTATTCCCCATCCTTCTTTAGATGTTGAGCTGATTACCATATAGATTTCCCTCTTCATGCTTCTATCACTCTTCTGTAGTTTTCTATGTCCTGCTCAACACCTAGCCCTCTATTAAGGTTGCCTTTTTATACCTACCTGTGGGCTTTTGTCCGCACTGTAACACCCTTTGGTAAGTTTTCACAAGTTGCTGTATGACACTACAAGCACATTTGTCATTATTATGCAAAAATTTTTAAATTAAATTTTCATTAAAATCAGTAAATCACAAATACATTATAGACAAATACCAAGATAACTAATTAGTGACATGATAGCTTTGTATTATTAGGTTATTGTTTAATTTAGTATTTATTATTAACAATTTACACAATACTGTAAGTTTACATGGCTTGTTACCCATAGCAAAAGGGAATTATCCCCTACTTCCAAAAAATTACAATACAAATCAGACAAACAGACAAGCTCAGGACAACAGAACAATGTAAGAATGGCCACATTTGGTAAGATCTATGGTCATCCAGCCCCGTATCCTGTCTTCTGACAGTGACCAGTTTCAGATGTTCATTGCCTTAGAAGCATAAGTGGGCAATTTAAAGTGATCCATCCCTGTCATCCATCCTGCTCCAGCTTCTGGAAGTTGGAGATTTAGAGACATCAGAAGCACAGGGTTGTGTCCTTGACCATCTTGGCTAATAGTCATTCATGAGTCCAGTTTCATTCATTAAATTCAGTTATAACCAGCCAAGGCAACAAATTCTGCAAGACTCAGGCAGAAGTTTGAAAAGGAGATCATAGGGTAATTATTAATAAATCATAAGTGAGTAGACTTCAAGGTGAGAAGGAACAATCAAGTCTGATTGCCTGCAGACACAGAATTTTACATAGGAAAGTAGGACATTTAATTTGAGATGGGCAGAGACACATTTTTTAGAAAGACATCCAGTTTTTCATTAGAGACTTCAAGCAATGTGAGATTCACCATATACCTCGGTCAGTGGCCTCAATGGCTAATTAGCCTGAACTTCACATTATTTCTAGTCTGAATTTGTCTAGATTATGTTCCCTAATATCAGAAATATTTTTCCCATACAGGTACTTATAGACTATCATCAAGTCCCCTCTTAATCTTCCTTTGGCTACCCTAAATAGATCAGTCTTCCTGAGTGTCTCATAGTAAAGCAGGACCTCTGTCATTCTTGGAGCTCTTTTCTGAAAACGTTTCTCTTATTGAACATCCTGTTAGAAGTGTGGACAACAGAACTTGATACTAGTATTTCTGTTAGGAAGGGAAAACAGATGAGATGGAAGAGTGAGTTTTATGAAAACATTAGAAAGAAGAGAAAGTGATAATTGGCAGAGAAGAACAAGGGAAACATTTCAATTTTGGACAAAAAGAATGACCAAGGATAAAAAGCTTAAAGTGGGAAAATGAAATGAAAGTAATTAAAACTCATTTGATGAGGATGAGAAGATTTTCTGTTATGTGGTTAGAGACCAGGAAAGGCTTGAGCAAGAATGTCATAAAAAGCAAAATTACAGTAATTAAGTTGAGATATGATGAAGATTCTATCAAGGATTTTAACTATTGGGATAGTGAAGAAAAGGCAGATTTAAATAATAAGCAAGAGCTCCGCCATCTGAAGAGAAGTAAAGAGAGGAATCTATGGTCTGGTAAAATTTGATAGCAGTCAATGGGAGGTATACAAGCTACTGTGCAAAGCTTGCATAACTCCTATCGATTTCATAATTTCTATTTAGTATGCCATATCCACTGCTCTGTACCAATATATCACTATGTTTTTGGAGCTACTTTTATTAAATCTACTTCCAGATCAATTGAGTGGATCTTCACTTCTGCTTAACTGACTTGGATAAATTGATCTGATAGTGGCAAACTTGCAGTTGTCAGTATAGACATAGCCTAAAATAATATTACATCAGAGTTGAGGCCTGACAAATGGAATGGGAACACATATGAAAGGCAGTGTAATTAGAGATTAATTTTACAAAAAAAAAATTCTTAATACCAGTCGCTCTGTGTTCTAGGAAGATCATTTAAATGGTTGATAGATTTACATCTGTATAATTGAAGTTAAAATTTAGCTTCAGTGTTTAAAGCAGATGACATTAAGTCTTTTGGTAAGGGAGAACCTCCTATGAATATAACCTTGCTAACAGCACACTCCAAAATTCATATAGAAAAGGCAATGTCTCTTTACTTTTCAGTCCTTACTTATTAGTGTTCTGTAGTGAGAACTCATTATTTAAATATGTTTTGTTTGTTTTTACAAAATGTTCCTCAAAACATTAACTAACACACTGTGAAATATTTGCATAAATAATTCTAACTAAACTACACTTAATTAATGAACAAAGTACATTTGTGATGCATTATCCTTGTTTCTATTATGTTTACTTATGAGTTCATTTGCAAAACTTAGTAATTCATAATGAATCTCCTAGGCTACTCTGGATTTATATCTAACATACAGTGAAATGTGGCCCTTAGTTAAAATTAGTCAGTCTTGATTATTATTTTTATTAAGACTTATGATCTGCTGGCAGGATCAATATTGAAATGGTTATGTTAATAGTTCTTCCTACTAATTTGCTTATATTTCTCTGAGTGGAAATTTTCATAGGCTATGACAAAAGCTTAGAATTGCCACAGAAGACAAATCAAATTTGGTTGTTTTTTTGCTTTTGTTTTTTCCTTACAGTATATGACTCATAGCATTTTGAGGAGGTAATACATTACATGTATCATCCCTCAAATGTCTAGAAATCTGTAAACACAGTATTCATCAGTAGTATACACAAAACAGTTTCAAAGAATTGTACTTCATAATTCACCTGCCCACAGTATTTCATATTATGTAATTTGTTGTGTTCCTATTATAGAATTTGGAGAGAAAGTAGAGGACAAACACAGTTATATGTTCATTATTTGGCAGCAGTCTGTGTTTGCCTTGGAGAATCCCAAGTGTATAGTCAAACTTAAAAACAGCATCTGGGGATACAGTGCATCATTGTGGCAAATTAGTCTGACATTTTTTCCTTCATATCAGATAAACAGCAATTAGTGAAAGTTCAGGATTCAAACAGGAATAAACTGGAGCCATTACCAAAAAAGTCAATATTTTACTGAGCACTGTGGAGGTGTTAACCAGTCAAGGAACCCAAAGTCTGTACTTATAACTTCACTGACATTTGATTTAATCTTCCAAAATATTTGCAGTATTGTTCCTTTCTCTGGATGTTGATATGGAAGTGGTAATCATGATACCCCAATAATTATGGCACAGTACCAGAGGGGTACAGAACAAGGCTCATCTAACTGGACATTCTTCCTCCAAGTGTAGTCTCATTTTCTTATATTTCTGAGTATTGTATTACACATTCATAATTCATAATTTCTCAATACTGCCACATTAACTGATTTGATCCTCTAAACCCTTACTCGGTAAATAATCTTTTCCAGGTAAAATATACCCCGTACCAAGGGCAAACATATCCTGTGCAACAATTAAGCCTTCAAAATTGGTTATCTACAAAAAGAAAAAAATAGAAAAATATTTTATAACTAAAGTTTGACTGCAAAACTACATATTTAAGGTAAGGAAAGTACTGTTTCCTTGCCATCTTATATTTCAATAAGGTGAAACATAGGATAATTTATCTGAAATGTCTTCATTTTCAGAACTGAACACAGAAGCTCCTAAAATATTACATCATAAACTTTGCTATTTAGTGAAGATTACAAAAAGTTTTCAGTTATTACTAGGTATGCTGGGTTTTGGGATGTGGGCATCTTTTCATTGGGAACTGGTATGAAACTATCAAACTCACTTCACAATGGTCATCAAACAGCCGTCTTACACCTATAGTAAAAACTTTCAGCAACTGCTGACCTGTCTTCATTTTGAAACAGCAGACTAGATGTAAAAGGTTGGTGAAAAATGGGACAGAAAAAAGTCACCGAGAAAGTTTTGATTTCCCCCAACTCGATGGGACTTTTCTGAGCAGTGCTGATACATACAAAAGATTCTTCTTTTTTTTTTTTTTTTTTCAATTCCAATCTCTTGGGCCACTTGGTTCCTTTAAAATACTTCTAACTGGCTTACCTTAACATTAAATACTTTGCCTCTATTAACAACCATAATGCAGCATGGGAGAGTACCTCACAGCCTTGTTTCTGAGAAGGGTCTACAAAACAAAGTGGTGAAGCAATGGAAGACAATATTTAATAACATAATCTCTTGGCACGGGTCTACATCATGCCAAATTTTGACAGCAGTTGAAGGGAGATATGCAAAGTACTTAAAATACCTTTTATATCTCCCTCCAATTGCCTATCTCCTACTTACTGCAGTGTCTTCAATAGGCTGAATTGGAGGGAAAACCTTTCACTCTAACTCAGCTCTACGCTCCTTGCCAGGGTAGTCTAACTGGATCGACTTCCTGATCCACTGAAAGGGTCTTCACAGATCCAATCAGCTGACCAGGGAGATCTGTCTGACAGCAGCAAACTTGCTGCTGTCAGTGGAGACAAGCCCATAGCCATTTGGATTCTCATAGGGAAGCTTCTATGAAACTGGCCAAAACAAGCATCTTCAGCTATGGCTGCTTCTTGTTGGCTATGTCTACACACACATTGTTATTTTGAAATAAGGATTTCAAAATGAGTTATTTTGACATAAAGTCCTTATTTCAAAATAAGTTAATTCAAATTAACAAAATATTAATTCGAATTAAGGGAAAGCCTGCTATTGAAACGGCTGTTATTTCAAAATGGTTATTTCAAAATAAAGCCGTTTGGACATGTTGTTTTGAAACAGTTGTTTCAAAACAATGGTGTTGTTTCGAAACAACATGTCCAAACGGCCTTATTTCGAAATAACCATTTCGAAATAACAGCTGTTTCGAAACAATCGGGGTTTAACCTGTTTCGAAACAGCAGTTCTTATTTCAAAAGGATGGGATCTGTCTTTTTGAAATAAGAAAACGTCATGTGGACCAAATATCTTTTATTTTGAAATAACCAGGGTTATTTTGAAATAAAAGTGCTCTGTAGACATACCTGTTTACTTTGAATCATTTTGACAGAGAGTAGAAAGCTGTCATCTAAATTTCCAGAGGTTGCATATCATTTAGTGTGTGTACACCCTAAGGTAGAGAAAGCTGATATTTTTCTTTATATCTATTGAAAATTTCAAGTAATGTGATTGAAAATATCATATATGACCTACTCCAACCAACTTTCTGATCCTTTCAGTGCCTAAATATAATTTTTACCTTTTTATTTCAATTCTGGAAAGCAAGATCCTCAGAAACAAGTGGGCAGATCCTTAGCCTGTGTAAATTTCCATCACACCTCAAATTACGGCAATTTAAAAGGGTCTGCCCTTAGGACATTTGAGAAAGAAAGTGAAGAGATATTTTTGTGGCAAACTTTTTATTTTGACCTTTTACAGGGCAAAACATGAGTTATTCACTTTCCATTTTTCTCTGCTGCTTCCCCTCAAAGGCATTTGATATTTCAGAGACAATTTATGATTCAAGTAAGGTAAGAGTTACATAAAATATGTAGTAAAAAGTATCTGTCTAAGCATTGGTATTCTACTCTACAAAATTCAGCAGATAACTGCATTTAGGGATTTGGTGCTATTTACTTCTAATAACTCTTATTTGGACTGGAATATATACAGAGAGAGGGGGGAGAAAAGTGATGTGAATAAGTAAAACTAATATCTTGTTTCAGATACCAAAAAACTCTTGTATGTGCTATAACACATAGGTAGCTATTAAATGACATCTGAGAAAAAGATAGAGACCATTACTGAAGTAAAGTAATAGAATGAAGAGAATTTTTCTTTCTAGGAATTGAAGTGGGCATCTCTGAGTTATTTTTGTATTCTAGCCCTTGATGATTTTGAGAAGAAAAGCCAATGTAAGAAGTGCAAATAACTGAAAAGACTCTCTTTTGATTTAATGAATGTGACTGACTAAATTATGGGTAATGCTATTCACATTTGTGTTTGGATTCATATAGGGCATTTAGCATGTTCCTATGGAGAAGGAAGCTGCTACAGGGAAGGTTGCTTTTGTCTTGTTTTTGTTTTAAATGCCACAGCAAAATGAATATTCCTCTTCCTTTCCTTCTAGAGACAAAATATTGTTTTAGATTAGGATCATTGAGAGGTGTTCGCTGGGTTTCTTTTGAACTGTAACATACAGTTGTGGAATTCCATTTCTGATCTCAGATGTGCATTCACTCAAACATATGCAGTAAGTTGAAAAATATTCTCTGACCCACTCATTCACAGTATTTAATTTTACAAGGTACTCAGCAACAGCAGCCTGCTGTTCTAACTGAGATCTGAACAGAATCCTAAAGGTTTCCTATCACCCACCACCAGAGAAACAATTATTGAAAATGGCTAAATGAAAAAAAAAATCTTCTGTTTATGTAGATGAATCTAAAGAATCATATTTGTAGACACTAAACGTATGTCCACATTGCAATTAGACATCTGTGACGGGCCATGCCATCTGATTCATGCTCTCAGAGATCGAGCTAATGGACTATTTAATGGCAGTTTAGATTTCTAGTCTCAGCCTGAAGTCTAGGATCTAGGAAACTGCAAGGTGGGAAGCCTGAGCTCTTGGGGCCCAAATCAGTTGGCATGGACCAGCTGTGGAATTTTATACTGCTAAAAAAGTAAAATTCCACATTAATATATTTATAGCAGTTATCATGATATTTTACATATTCAATTGAATATTTAATTTTTAATTTCTATGGGAAATAATCAGTAGTGGGTATTTTTAAAGAGCATCATAACTCCTTTACAAAGCCTCCTAGATATAGTTCGGTAGCAGCTAAATTCCTGTTATTCATTCTAAATAGTCACCATTCAAGAAAAAATAACACAAAAAACCCATACCTTCTGTTTGTGAATTGAATGGTCAGAGTGGAGTGGCAGTTAAGAGACTGAAACCATCAATTTAGCAATGGAACAGGTACCAAGCAGTGGCTGTATAATCTTCTCTATCAAAACTCTTGTTCTTACTTAGAAGATCTCATTAGAAGTAAAAGGATAGTTTACTCTTGGTCCCAATCAAACTTTGTCCCCTCCCCTCTTCCACAATCATCAATAAGAGCAAATTGTGATGCTTTTGGTGATCTAACAGAGAGTGGGAAAAGCTACTGGAACTAACATCCAATTTCCCGTATAGAATATCAAACCAACATAAGATAGTAATGCCTTTTAGGACCAGATCTTCCAAGGTATTTAGGTACCACATTTCCATTGCAGTCAACAGGAATTCCTAGTCTTTAAAGACCTGGGCCTTAGTCACAGTGCTGAATTTGATCCTGTGACGTAGATATGAAACTCTTCATATTCCACTGCAAATCCCTCTCAAATTACTTTAATTAATTACATTAAAATAATCTAATTTTTAATCAAACATCCAGACAAGAAAGTCAAGAGGGTAAATTCTTCCCTAACATCTACTCCATTTGTTTCTTCACTTTTTTAATAGGCAACTGTGGAAAAGGAGGCTAAGTGACTTTTAAGGGGTTATATTTTGATGACTCAATCCAAGGCCTAGAACTAGAGTCACTTCAAAGCACCAGAAAACACATAAGTTTATGTAAATCTAACTAATGTTCTGTATGTATAAAGGCCAACCATCAACTAATGTAGTCTTTACCTCAAACTCGCATTTCCAGATTCCCCATCTTCCTCCCTCTGCCAGCTTGCAATCCAAGTCTCCACCCATCCAACCCTTGGCACAATTTACTCCCATGCCCCAGCTTCTGACCCCTTTGTATTAAAATCAGACAGGAGCTTCTCCACAGTGCTTGTGCAGTCAGTGGTGGGGTTGGGAGTGGCACTGAAACCAGAGGAGGGAGTCTCCCTATTATCTTTTCCAGTATGCAGCTCCAGCATTACCCATCTTGACTCATGCTCTGAAAGTCTGCCAAAAGTATTCCACAATTTCATGGGACATCTTTCTTTGTCTTCTGGACAGTCAAGTTTGATGGACACTCAAGTTTTCCCACCTAGTGTAACAAATGAAGGGACTAGAATGGACACATTCTGGGAGTGTGTCAGTAAGCCTTAGATATGGATAGCTGGACTCAGGCCTACATAATGTAGTGTATAGTAGACACTAGAGCCCCAAGTTAGAGTTAGGGTTCAATCATGCTCAAGCTGGAGCTCCAAATTAGCGGGGCCAGCTTAAGAGCCAAGCCAGTGTGGCACTGGCTCGGGGCACCAAAGCTTGGTGGCGGTGGTCCCACCGCACTGCTGCTGCTAGCCCACAGTGACCACACCTATGGACTGGCACTACTGTAGCTACCCCCAACCCTCATGGCTCAGCCCAGGGCAAGTCCATCCCTGGGGAGGTGCAGGGCCCAGGACCAATTGGCCCATGGGCCCCACCTCCATGCTGTGGGGGGGAGAGGCTGGCCCTGCTTTCCCACCTCTCCCCTGAGCCAGCCACTCTGCCCAGGGGCTGGGTTCTGCTCCCTCACCCTGCCTCCAGGCCTTCCCTCCCTGCCCCCAGGGCAGAACAGCCAGCCCAGGAGAGGGGCAAGAGAATGGAGCCTGGCATCTGGGTGGCCCTCCCTGCCCCTGGGCCGGTGGTTCCCCATCCTGGGAGTGGGGTGGACTGGCCCAGAGCAGAGGCAGGTTTCGTGCTCCCAGTTCCCCTCCACTTCCTTCAGCTTCACACTGAAGGCAGGGGGGGGGGGGGGCAGCATGGCAGTGGGGGGCAGGACAGCACAAGGCCCACAGAACCACAGGGCTAGGGGTAATCAGTCCTCTTTCTGCCCCCAAGGACGGCCCTGGCCTGGGGCAACACCCCCTGCAAAAATTGGGACAGGGCGCCAAAACCCCTTGAGCTGACCCTGCAAATTAGTGTAGCTGCTTAAGCCCAAGACCAATGATCCCAGAGTCAGCTAACTTGATGTTTACTAGCTATGGATTTATGTTACAGTGTAGGCAAGCGCTCTAGGATATCATCTTATTTGCAGGGGACCCCAGAGGATCCTAATGGTCACACAAATTCTATTGAAATTCAATAAGACCTGGGCAACTAACTCTACAACTCTTTTGAAAATGGCAGCCAAAATAACACAAGAGAGTCCAGACTATCATAGTTGGGAAGCCTTTTCTAGCCTATTTTATGTAAGTCCTTACTACAGCGATGAACATTGTGTATCTAATTTACTGTGTATAGGCTCTCAAAAACAACAGGACTAATTTCTGGCCTGTTCCTTCCTTGCCCCCTGCTCTCCTTTACTTCTAAGGGAGGAAGTGTGGGCAGTATGGTGTCTTGTTTTGGATATTTTCATTATTTATATTTACACACACACCTGTGGGGCTGTGATTGATGGTCCTTAGTTTCTGTGGGATTTCATTCCTTTATCTTCACTGCTCTCTGAAAAATGTCTGTCCTCTGCACAGATAAGCATTATCTTTGTTACAAAAAGGTCCACTGTATCAGAGATCATATTCCTGCTGCAAATGAGTATACTAGTGTCACCACCTCTTGGGATGGTCTCTCGAGGCACTTCAGCTTTTCCTGGCTGGATCTCAGTTTGCTGTCAGTCAGGTTAGTTCAGTTCCTAGACCCTCACTTTCTGTTAAGTCTGTTAATGGTTCACTTTTGGGGCTTGCTGTTTCTTTGGAAGCAGCCTGCTACAGAACTGTCACTAATTTGCTGTCCCAGGCTTTCCTGTCTACTTCTGCTCTGCTTTAGAGCAGGCCTTATTGCCTCTATTGGTTGCAACTGTGGGTGACTGGCTCCATGACTGGCAGCTGTGGCAGCTGTGTGTTATCAAGCTGCTTTGCTTATGAGCATGAGAGACTCTCTTCCTTTCTGTTTGTAGACTTCATTACAGCTACCTCATTCATGCTTGATTTTGGAGTAGTGTCAGGTTCTACTAGAGAGTTCACAAAGATATGTATGTTGCTCAGACATAGGGTAAAATGTGATCATATAATTTGTTCAGCTGTAAAGGATTCAAGGTGCTCATGTGTCTAGGCTCACAAAAGCAGCAGAGAATTCATGCTTGCTTGGTCACTCTTGGGATCAGTTTAATTCAGCTGCGAGCATGTGAATAAAAGCAAGCATCTTATCCTAGAATGTTGTTAACAGATGTAGGGAGGGTAACGTTCAGAAGCTGACAAGTAGGCACTGGGAGTAATTTGGAGATTAAAACTCCTTTACATGTGCTATATGTGATACCTTTTGATCTCACTACAGATAGTTTATTAACCTATACAGCAGGATTGGATTATGTAGTGTTTCTCAAGCCATGAATCCTGTAGGATTGACTAACACAGGCCTTTTAACCTTGCTGTTTAGACTCTCCAGCTGCTGTAAAGTTCAGTGCATGCGAGGTCTTTCAGATGGAACTTTCAGAACGAAAGTTCTCTTCGTTATGTGCATTAAGAACATTTTAGCTATTTTCCTGTCACTTCTTGAAGCTTTTGGGAACATTAGAAGTTTGCCTGGGAAATTTTAACCCACATTTCTCTTTCTCATACTGTTGAAAACTGTTCTGGTGAGGAGTTAGTTGTCAACTTCAACTGCAAAATCATAGAAACAAAAGGCTAAAAGGGACAACATGAAGCCATCTAGTTCAGTCCTCTGCTGTGAGGCAGAACCAGGTATACTAAGACCATTCCTGACAACTGTTTGGCTAGCCTCTTCTTAAAACCCTTGCTATGTAATTTGTTCTGAGTACTTAACCTTATAGTTGGAAAAAATTTCCAATATTTAACCTAAGTCTGCCTTGCTCCAAATTAAGGTGGCTATTTCTTGTTCTACCTCCACTGCAAATGTAGAACAATTGATCACTATCCTCTTTAGAGCTTTTCACATATACAAAATCTGGTAGCAGGTCATTTTCAGTATCCTTTTCTCAAAATTAAACGGCCAGTTTTTTATAACCTTTCATCATAGCTCACATTGTTGAAATCTTTTATCACTTTTGTTACTTTCCTCTGGATTCTAATTTTTTCAAATCTTTCTTAAAGTGTGTCACCCAAACCTGAACAGAGTATTTCAGTTGAGGCCTCACTAATGTTGAGTAGGGTAGGGCAGATACCTCCTATATGTCTAGTATATTAAGCTCTTTTGCAATTGTATCACATTGTTGACTGTCCTTAAATCTGAGGTCCACTTTAATCTCCAGATCATTTCCTATGATACTGCTGAGGCAAATTATTGCACATTTTTGTATTTGTACATTTAACTGTCCCTTTGTAAGTGAAGTATTTTGCACTGGTCCTTATTGAATTTTTTCTTGTTGATTTCAGGCCAATTCTCCTATTTTCAAGATCACTTTTAATTGTAGCCCTCTCATCCAAAGCACTTACTCCCAATTTGATATCAATCAAATTATAAAAGCACACTCTCCATTCCATTATCTGAGTCATTAATCAAAATGTTTGAATGATATCAGACCCAGGACAGACCCCTGTTACACTGCATTTAATATGTTCCCCTGGATAGACAATGCACCATTGGTAACTATTCTGTTTGTTTGTTTTTTAACCAATATCATGGATGCTCCTAATATCATGTGGGACTGTGATAAAAGCTTTACTAAAATCAAATCTAATACTTCTTCCCCCGACTGGGCCAGTAAACCCATCAAAGAAAGAAACTACTTTGGTTTGGCATGGTTTCCTCTGAGAAATCCATACTGCCTATTCTTTAGGATCCTATTGTTCTTTAGAATCTCACAAATTGATTTTTCAGTAATTTGTTCCAGTGTCTTTCCATCTGTTGAAGTTAGCTTGACTATTCTATAACCCCTCAGAGCTTACTGTTCTCCATTTTAAAGATAGGTACTATATCTGTCTTTCTGCAGTCCTCTGGGACTTCACCCAACCTCCAGGATTTCATGAAGATAGTCTTTAAAGTTTCTGACATTGATTCAGTTAGTTCCATAATTAACCTATAGTGAATTTCATCAGGTCCTGCTCCTAGCAATACATCTAACACATCTAAATATTCTTTAACTTGTTCTTTCCTTGTTTTGGATTGCACTCGCTTCATCTTTATTGTTAATAGTAACCGTGTTGTGTGTCTGGTCACAATTAACCTTTCTAATGAAGACTGAAGTAAAATAAACTTTCAACATATCACCCTTCTTGGTGTTCTCCATTATTAGCTTTCCCTGTTAAGTAATGGACCTACACTCCTTCATCTGGCACTTGTGTCTAATTTGCTTTATAGAATCAATTTTTATTGCCTTATATGTCCCTCGTGAGGCACAACTCATTTTGAGTCAGTCTTTCTGATTTTTGTCCCTACCAGCTTGCATGGTTCTTTAATACTCATGTTTATACTTTTTGGTAAAATTCCTTTTTGATTTTCAGGTCCTTAAAGAGCTCCTGATGCAGCCATATTTTCCTATCTCTCCTTCACTTTGGGTTAATTTACTGCTGTGTTGGTGGCCCTTCATTTGATGGTGATTCCATATTCCACCAATTAACAGTATTTAAATGTGAATCTTGTGCTTGCAGCCCTACTGGTACCACATAGGGTCTGGTAGAGCATAAATCAAGTTAGAGCTATGATACCAATGGTATTCTCGGGCTGATTAAAGAAGTAGACGTCTGCAATACTGAGAAAATATTTATTTATTTAATTAATTTTCAAACGGTAATGACAGTGTTCCTCTAGGAGATCAGTAAAACTGAAGGACAGTGTAAACTAAGGGACTTTAGAACTGGAAAAGTGGTGGTTGGCACTTAGCATGTGATGTAGACTAGAATAAGCTATCAGTGTTTTCTCAGTGAGACAGCACATAGAGAAAGGGCACTATCCGTATGAAATACAGGGCAAGAGGAAAGATGTGGTAAACAGAGATCTGACAGACAGGTTGAAAAACTAATTTATTTTTGCCAAACAAGCAGACTGCTGGAGCACTGCCATGAATGCAGAGTTCTCTCTGAAACATGACAAGATGGAAGAATAACACAAAAAAGAGCAACCTCATGAATATTCACTTATGTTTTTAAATGAATTTGCTTCATATGTGTTTGTCTTCTGTAAATATTTGAGTAAATGAATTTCCTGACTGGAATGTTCGATGAACTAGGGTATTTTAAGCAAATATTTCAGTGCATTAAAAGCAAGCAAATTGTGAATTTATATTTACAAATATAAATCAGATATTGCATTCTAAAACTTATGTTCATCCAATCAGAGTGAAGATGTTTACCACATGGAATATGATCCAGAGAACAATGAAAACAATGCAGATGCGACTGACTAGATAATACTTAAAAGTAAACAAGGAATTAAGAATTTTATGCAGAAATTATTAAAGGACTAATTTTGAAGTTTTTAAAACTAAGTAGTAATATTTGTGTGTACAGTTTGCAAACCTGAAATGAGGCACTGTTTATCAGATGCATATTGAAAAATCCTTTGCCATCTTTACACTTGATTTGAGATCTACAGATTAAAAAAATATTATAAAAGATCTTGGTACTAGCATGAATAATAATGAAATATCTAAACAACATTGTTAAATACACCTGGGGATCATTTCCTACTGTCAAGAATTTTGTTTTGTTTTGTTTTGTTTTAAGTCTTTGTATTGCTACAACACTCGTGCTTCAGCATTTTTATAATAAGTGCCTGAATCTTGGTTACTGGTGATTTTTTTCTGAATGATCTCGCTAATATGGCAGATTGCTGATTTTCTAATGTTTATTGCACTATACCTCTTAATATTTAAACAACTACTTCCTGCCAGATTGGGATCCAGTCCAGGAAAGGGCTCTGCCCTGTGTAGAGTTTTAGGGGAAATTATAATCCAATAATGAGAGGCATATTCAGAGCGGTGTAAGGAGGCTTTATTGAAAGGGAACTGAGAGGGAGAGGACCCAACACACAGGTTTCCCTTGCACCTAAACAACCCTCACATTTATCACCATGACAACCCCAATGACCCTAGGTAGTCCAAAACACCACATATTCCCCCCCCCAATGAAAAAGGCCCCCCTTCTCCCGGGAAAGAATAAGGACTAAGCTAGGAGATGAGGGTAGACTGCCCCATCTCCGGTGAACCTCTGGGAATTATTCTGCCCCATGAAGAGGGGGTCACCACTAGCTAAAGATCCAGCCGATTAGGAGGCCTTCTGTCTTGAGGTGGATTGTGGCGAACTTCTGGTGTGACCACACCACAAGGTGGTATTGGTGGTGGGGTGACTACAGGCACCAAGGAAGTAGCCGGAACCAGAGAGGATGTTGTGTCCAGTTGGTCCAGGGAGGCTGAAGGCATTGAAGAGGTGGCTAGAGCAGGAGATACATGAACAGTTGTTTCATGCTTTGATGTTGTATCATCAGTAAAGGTGAAATCAGGTACGTCCGCTGGAGATGTACCTTCTGGATGGGTATGACAGAGAAGCAACTGATCTACCTGCTGTTGCCAAACTAGACCACTCGCTATCTGGACAGAGTTGGAAACAGGTCCTGTCTGGGCGAAGACCGTTGCTGGAACCCATTTAGCTCCTGAAGCATAATTTTGAGTGAGAACAGGCTGTCCAATACTGAAAGTACAGTTCTTTGTTCCTGGTGTGTGTCTGCTGACCTGGTCCTGCTGTTGGAGTTGAATCACTTGCTGTCTGTCTCATGGTTTCAACAAATCAAAGCAAGAGTGCAACTACCATCCCATCGTAAGAAAAGCTGGAGATGCCTTAGTTGTAGCCTGCAGAGTGTTTCTGTAGGAGAACAAGAAGTTGTCCGGACGCTTCTGAACCGGTGAACGTCCCTTCGCAGATTTTAGAGCTTGCTTCATAGTCTGTACGAACCTTTCAACGAGTCCATTGGTGGAAGGATGATACAGTGCTGACCTGATGTGATGTATTCCATTGGCCTTCATAAAAGTTTCAAAATCCTGAGAAATGACCTGCCATCCATTGTCACTTACCAGCTGTTCTGGAAGACCATAATGACAAAAAAAGCCACTCAGTGTCTGTATAGTGGTTTCCGTAGTAGTGGATTGCATTACAGAGACTTCTGGCCATTTTGAATGGGTGTCCACAGCAATTAAAAACATACATCCTTCAAATGGGCCACCAAAATCACATGGATACATTTCCATGTCCTTTCGGGCCAATCCCATGGGTGCAGAGGTGCCAACTGAGGTGCGTTCCAGATGCTCTGGCATCAGGTACAAGCTCTAGCCGTCTCTTCGATGGCCCTGTCCAAGCCTGGCCACCAGAAATACCTCTGTACAATCTCTTTCATATGCAGTATGCCAGAGTGACTTGAATGGAGCTCTTCCAACAAACATGGTCTTAATGAAGGTAAGATAATGACACGCATACCCCACAAAAAACACCCAGATTGGGTTGATAGCTCCATCCTCCTAGACATGTAGGGGCAGAGGTGAGGTGAGACCTGAGAGTCAGGTAAGAATGTTCCATGCATCATGAAATCCATAACTTGTGAGGGTACTGGGTCAACCTGTGTAGCTTTCTTCACTTGAGTAGCCATGACAGGTGTGTTTTCCACCTGTTCAAAGTAAAAGATTTCTTCCTGACCCTGATCCTGATGGTGTGCCAGTAAGGGTAGCCTTGAAAGACTATCAGCATTGCAATGCAAAGAGGATTGCCTATACTTGATTTCATATGTATACCCAGAAAGCATCAATGCCCATCATTGCATCTGACTAGCAGCCAAGGGTGGGATGCCTGAGTGTGGCCCCAAAATTGATGTCAGGGGTAGATGGTCAGTGACAAGTGTGAATTTCTTTCACCACAGGTACTGGTGAAATTTCCAAATGCCAAAAACAGTGCCCAGTGCTTTGCACTCAATTTGGGCATAGTTAGTTTCTGCTTTGGTCAGGGAGTATGAAGAAAAAGTGATAGGCCTCTCTTGACCAGAAGGCATAATATGTGACAATACAGCCCCAACTCCATAAGGGGAGGCATGACACGCCAACTGTAGGGGCAAAGATGGATCACAATGTGTCAGAGCCCTAGAGTTTACCAGTGAGTGTTTAGCTTCATTAAATGCAACATCACAGGCTTCAGTCCAGTTCCAGGCCTTTTTTGGCCCAAGAAGCTCATGTAGGGGTTTCAGGAGTGTTGCTAAATGTGGAATAAATTTAACATAATAGTTCAATAACCTGAAAAAAGAGTGAAGTTGGCTTGCGCTCTGAGGTAGTGGAGCATCCATGATAGCCTTAACCTTGGCCGGAGACTTATGGAGACAATCAGCATCAATTATATTTCCTAAATAGTCAACCAAGGGCTGGAAAAATTTACATTTGTCTCTGTGAACGCGTAGACCATACTCTTCCAGTCTTTACAGAGTAGCTTCCAAGTCCGTAAGGTGTTCCTCCTCATTTTTTTCCAGTGACCAGGATGTGATCCAGATAGCACTGTACTCCTGATAAACCACTCAAAATCTGGTCAATTGCCCTTTGGAACAAAGCTGGGGCTGAAGTAACGCCAAAAGGTAAATGACAGTATCTGTACAACCCGTTATGTGTTACGATTGTCAACAACTCTTGAGATTCTTCTTCAACATGCATCTGTAACTACGCTTGACTCAAATCAATCTTGATAAATTTTTGTCCTCCAGCCAAACCTGCAAAGATGTCCTCAATGCGGGGAAGAGGATATTGCTTTGCACATAACACTAGCTTGACAGTGACCTTGAAATCTCCACAAATCCGAATGGAGCCATCCTTCTCCACTATTGGGACAATGGGTGTCACCCACTGGTTGTGAGTAGCTGGCACTCAGACTCCCTCCTTGACTAGCTGCTCCAAGTTTTCTTCCACCTTGGGTCTGAAGGCAAATGGCACCATCCTGGCCTTCAAACATTTTGGTTGGCAATCAGGCTTTATATTTAATTTCACAGTGATTCCCTTCATGCTGCCTAAATCTTCACCAAAAACAGCAGCATATTTCATTAGTACAGCTGCTAGACTCATTTCATCTTTAGTCAATTGATGCACTTCTGCCCAGTTGTGTTGGATTTTCCTGATCCAAGATCTTCGCATTAGGGCTGGGTAATTCCCCTTCACCACAAACAGTGGTAGATTTGTGGTCTGTCCATTGAGTTCTACTTTCACATCAATAGTACCCAACAAGGGAACAGTCTCCCCAGTATATATCTTCAAAACAACTACTATCAGCTTAAGTGTCAGATGTCTAAAGTCCTTCTCGTACACAATGTTAGAAACTAATGAAATGGTTGTGCCAATGTCTGGTTCCATGCATATGGTTTTGCCTTCCAACACAGGTGTCACCCAGAATTTACGTAGGCCAGAACTTATAGCCAAAACATGGAGGGAATCTTCATCTTCTGATTGGGTGTTACTATGATGACCTGTATTCTGCTCTACTACATGCAGAATTTCCCTTGTAGTCTGCCGAACTAATGGCCCATTTTTCTCAGGTCTGCCTCTTCTGTTTGGCTCATCCTTCCTTTGTTTGCAGGTACATTCAATGTGCCCTCTTTTACCACACTGCAACACAGTAGTTCCTTACACCAGCACTCTGATGCAAGGTGACCCTGCTTCCCACACCGGTAACATTCCTGTCTCCCCCGTGCCCTGTGGGTAGGTTGTGGGGATACTTTATACATGCTGACCATGATCTGTTTCATGTCTTGGGTGACATCTTCCATGGAGACTACAATTTCCACAGCTTTCTGCAAGGTGAGTTCACCTTTGGGCAATAGGTGTTTCCGTGTTGATTCACTGTGCAGGCAACACACCAGCCTGTCACACATTGTTTCCTCTAACATGTTCTTGAAGTCACAGTGTGCCACCAGCTTCCACAGAGCTGCTACAAACTGTACAACGGATTCACCTTCACCTTGGTTCCTTTGGTAGAACCTATACCTCTCTGCAATTACTAGTGGCTCTGGGGAAAAATGTGCTCCCAGAACTTCCACTAGGTCCCCGTAAAGTTTCTGCTCTGGCATCTCCAGATAAAGCAAATCACATAGCAAATTATAAGTCTTAACTCCAATGACTGTTAGAAAAACTGGTACCTTCTTCTCATTAGTTATACCATTTGCTATTACAAAATTTTGAAATTGGACTGTATATGTCTGCCATGAATGTGCCAAATGGTCAAATGGTTCGAGGGTTGTAGTAAGTAAAGCCATGATGCCCTCTTGTGGTTATTGTTTGTCTCTGCACTTGTACTTAACAGCAGGCAGATCAGCTTTCAGAACAGCCAGCTAGCCCTTAGGCAAACAGATCAGCTTTCACAGTTACAAACCAACAGCCCTGCGAGAAGTAAATAAAGTTTTGCTTCTTACATTGCATTCTGGTTTTCCATAGTTGCCAGGATTGTTGAGGATAGCCAGCTCCATCACATATCCCATCCTCTGTTGCCAGATGTAGAGTTTTAGGAGAAATTATAATCCAGTAATGAGAGGCAGCATATTTAGCGCTGTGTAAGGAGCCTTTATTGAAAGAGAACTGAGAGAGAGAGGATCTAACAGACAGGTTTCCCTAGCACCTAAACAACTGTCCCATTTATCACCATGACAACCCCAATGACCCTAGGTAGTCCAAAACACCACACCCTGGTCTACACTGACAATGGCATTCGACATAATGCTGCTCACCTTGATTTTTTGCAGCTTGTGTCTCCACTGTCAGAACAGTAAATTTGAGAAAAATGGAGCTGTAATTCGACCTGCTAAGACTGCCCCTGGAAGTGGCATAACACTGAGGTCGAAATCCACAATGAAAATGTAGGTTCTTGTAGCCAGAGAGTAGCTCTAATCTTGTTTTTCCAGTTTCTTTAGTCTATTTCACCATGGAAACAGATTTCCTCTCCCGCTTGCAACCCCAGCAAGTTTTCAACTATTTCTTCTCTCTGCATGCAACATGGTGCCTTTCTGTTGTATTTGCTGCCGAAAAACACCAAGGAACACTTTTCCTGCTTTATTTTTCTTTAGCAAAGAGGGGAGGAGGAGTGAGCAGAGAACAACTGCCTCCCCAGAAGCCCCTGCACCCACAGTGCAATGCATTTCAGGATGTAATGCAAGCAGTGGATTCACAAGACCCTGAAAAAGCAATTTGCTGTGATCACTCTCCTTCCCCTTCTGTCATTAAACAGCCTAAAATTGAATTACAGTCCTATCCAATGTAGACAAGATCATGTATCAGCAGCCCTTTGCACACAAATTGAGCCCCATTTGGTCTATTTGCACTGGAGGGAGAGCAAGCCTCTGTGCCTGTTTTCACAGAATCAGGTTAGCCTCACTTGAGCAAGCACACTAAAACCAGCAGTGTAGATTTTATGTCTTTGGCGGACTTGGCCTAGCTTAGACCTGGGAGGGAGGGCTTGAGAACTCAAGTTGGCATCCCAGCTGCAATGTCCACACTTATGTTTTTAGCACACTCGCTCAAGCTATGTTTTCTGGAGTCTCTCTGCTCAGGCAGGGAGGCTCACTCTCAGCTGCTGTGTAGACCCAGCTGTTGACTTCACTGGGAATCTGTTTGAGCACAGGAATCTGTATGCGTGCAGTTCATTGCAGAACGGGACCTTAGCAGGGAACATGTTTGTAGGCTGACAGATCCCAAGCGTAGGAGCTCTTGTGATGGCAATTTTGAGGAACATGCCTACGGTCAGAACTGAATATGAACTAAAGTAAATCTTTAAGATGCATGTTTGTTATTCAGTTATATAAAAATGATCATATTTGGTCCCTCTAACTCTGCATCCTGTCTTCCTACAGAGTCATCAGGGATCACAGCTTGAACCCTGCACAATAGCCCTCTCCAGAGCTAGTAAGCACCAACCCGGTGCTCAGTTGCCTGCTAACTGTTGTCACAGTAGGAGCTAAATGGTGGCCTAGGACTCCAACCCTGGTATCTGATTGACAGAAGTCTGATGGTCCTGACTGGTTCACAGCTTCTGTACAAACCCAAACACAGAAACAGGAAGTTGTCCATGCAGATGGATTTTGCCTGCTTCTGGTGTCTTCCGCTGGTATACCTGCTCACACTGCCTGCTGCTGATCTTCTCTGTAAGCATCCTGAGTGATCTTGCCCTCTTGCCTGTTTCAGACTCTGGCCTCCTGGTATTGGATCTGACTTGACTTCCAACTCCCACTCTGACCGCTAGGTCAGACGGCCCACCTACCAATTGTGACAAGTGGCTAGTGCCAGGTGCTTCAGAGGAAACAAACAGAGAAGGGCAACATCCCCTGTCATCTTGTCCAAGCTTCTGGCAGTCAGAGGTTTAAGGACACCAAGAACATAGGATTGCATCCCTGACAATCCTGGCTAATAGCAATTGATGAACAATTCTCCACAAACTTATCTAATTCTTTTTGGAATCTACTTATAGCTTTGGATTTCACAACATCCTCAGGCAATGAATTCCACAGACTGACTGTGTGTTATGTGAAGAAATATTTCCTTTTGTTTGCTTTGAATCTGCTGTCCATTAATTTCATTACTTTGCCCTGGGTAAGGGATAAATAATATTCCCTATTCAGGTTCTGACATGGGACTTCATCAAGAAAAGTTCATTTAAAAAACCAACCAACCAAACAAAAAAAAAAAACAAGATAGTCTTTAAAAGTGCCACAAGACTCCTTCTTTGTTTTATTCCCTATAAACATTCTCTGTGCCATTGTATAGACCTCTGTCATAGCCCCTTTGTCATCTCTTTCCTAAACTGAATAATCTAAATCTTTTTAATCTCTCTGTATGTGGAAGCTATTCCTCCATGCCCCTTATCATTTTTATTTGTGCTCTTTTCTGTATTTCCCCCAGTTCTAACATATCTTTTTAGAGATGGCAGAAACCAGAACTGCACACAGTGTTCAAGCTGTGGGCATACCATGGATTTATATAGTGGCATCATGTTATTTTTTTGTCTCATTATCTATCCCTTTCTTAATGATTCTTAGCATTGTTAGGTTTTTCTGACTGCCACTGTACGATGAACTGATTTCAGAGAACTGTCCATTCTGAGTCCAGAATCCATTTCTTGAGTTATAACAGCTATTTTAGAACTTAACCTTTGTATGTATAGTTAGGATAACATTTTCTAATATGCATTAGTCTGCATTTAT
The DNA here is from genome assembly GCA_007922195.1 of Podocnemis expansa. Taxonomy (NCBI): domain Eukaryota; kingdom Metazoa; phylum Chordata; order Testudines; family Podocnemididae; genus Podocnemis; species Podocnemis expansa. The sequence continues at coordinate 568,545 of ML682059.1, forward strand.
CAACATTTAATTTCCCCTGAAGTTTTCTTGTCCAGTCTCCCAATTTTATGAGATTCTTTTTAACTCTTTTTAGTGAGCTTTGGACTTAACTGTCTTGTGGAATATAGTCTCATCTGTAAACTTTTGCCACCTGACTGTTTATTCTTTCTTTCTCAAACATTTATGAATATGTAGAATACTACTGATCCCAATACATATCTTTGGAGAATCCCTCTATGTATCTCTTTCCATTGTGAAAACTGAAAAATTATTCCTACATTTTGTTTCCTGTCTTTTAAACATTAGAACTTCTTTCTTATCCCAGGACTGCTTACTCTGCTCAAGAACTTTCAGTCATATTGCTGCAGGAGTCAGATCCACTCAGCAGACTACCATAATTTCATCAGTTATCAAGTAGTTTATATTATCAAAATGTTTTATGTGCTCTACTGGCTTTTCAGCTTCTGTCAGACTGAAATGTGAAATATGCTAAATATATTTGTAGAACATTTGGACTAAAATTTAGTTTCCTGGGTGGTTGTGAGTGGGATAAGCATCATGATGGTAGAACCCAATAAATTGCACAGTGGTAACTAACTTACATATTTCGTTAGTGGTAAGAGCTTGTATGTCTTGTGTTTAGAAGGCGCTATTAATTTCCTCAGCTTGGATGATATAAAGTCAATCAGCCATCAAAAGCAGCCCTCTGGTAAATGTAGTTAATGCTTATAATGCCATCATTTAGAAATACAATGCCTCTCTCAGCCACTTGCAAAAAGACTTCAATTACTTCAGTATCACAGAATCTCCTGACCATTCTCCAAAGGACATGGAGGGTCAGAGAGGCTTCTGTACACACACATCTTAGAGGAAGTTTATGAACTGGCAAGGAATAGATCAGGCTGGAAGAGTTTACAGAATCTGGGGTCAGTGGTTCCAGTTTTAAGTAGATTCTGTGGCCCAAAGACTTCTGTATAGAAAATATGGAAGGGTAGTGTTAATCATTCTAGCTCATAGGTTGGCTCAACAGTTGTAGAAGAGTTGAATTTTGTGCCCATAGTCTAACAGTGGAATGCAAAATGGATTCTGCTGTCCTGCACTGTGGAATTCACTGCACAACTCTCAACATGTTTTTGTTTTTGTTTTTTGTTGTTTTTTTTGTTTGTTTGTTTGTTTTTTTGTTTTTTGTTTTAGTTTTAGTTTTGTTTTGTTAGAAATGATTGGTGTGACAGTATAGTCTATCCCTTCAAGTTAATACTACCTACTGGTCAGCCTACCCTGTCATGTTGCATCTCTCTTTAAGAGTCTGAAAGGTCCAAAATAACAACCTAAAATGGGATGTGCAATGAGAGAAAGCAGTTCTAGAAATGAACAATGTTTGGAAGGAAATCATGTCACTGTATATTTAAGGGCCTGGGACCAGGATCCCCAAGGTGAGGACAAAGCAATGAGTGACTAGACTAGACCCAACAATGGGAATACTGAACTAATGTGGGCTGGGTAACCGTCAGAAAGGATTCAAGGGGGTACTGAGTAAAATGCACCTGCAAGTCTGCAAAGGAGCATGCTACAGAGGTTCACACTGTGGCAAATTAGTTTCAATTTTGATCATTAATTATCATAACATAAGAAATCTGAGCCTAGTTGTTCCAGTTCCTCAAAACCAAATCAAGGAATTTAGTTCATGTAATCTATGTATTCGAAGTACAGTTCTCCTTTGCTATACTGATAAGAAAAGAAAAACTGATGGCAGGGTGGAAGGCTGTCTACATTAGGATAAGTTAGTTCAAACTAACCTCAAATGTTAGTTCAAATTAATAAAGCAGGCTAGTTTGAACTAACGTTAGTTCAAAGTAGTCCACTTTGTTAGTTCAAATGAATTGCCCTTAGTTCAAACTTATTAAGTTAGAACTAAGGGTTAATCCTGGTCTTCACTGTACTTAGTTTGAACTAACTCTTGAACTGAGAGCTTAGTTCAAACTAATCAATGGCAGTTACTAGTTCAAACTAAGTGTTCATTAGTTCAAACTGAGGAATTCCTTAGTCTGAAGTAATGAAAGCCTGATGTAGACAAGCAGAAGTTAGTTTGAATTAAGCCTCTTTAATTCAAACTAACTTGCCAGTGTAGATATAGATGAAATCTAACATAGTGGTTGAAAACACTAACTATGAATCCAATGCACTATGGCCACTTTAAGGCTTTAAATAATCTTTACTGTTGTAACTCTAGATTCTTTTTGTTTGTACATATCAAACACTTTTGTCTTTTATTTATTTTTGTTTTTTATGTACCTATGCTGATCTTGGTCTTTGAGCTTTTACAACAACAAGTTCTATTGACTAATTGTGTGCTGTGTGAAACCAAATTTCTGTTTATTACTTTACCTTTGCTCCCTTTCAGTTTTATTGAATCATTTTGATCTGACACACAGAAATAAGTAAAAATGCCCTATCTTTCTTCACTAGAATATGAATCTTTTTGCCTACTTTCATGTCTCTTCTCTACACTACAGTCCAAATCTTTTCACTTTCTCATTGTGTGAAAGTCTCTCCATACCTATGATCATTCTTGTCACTTGTCTCTGAATCTTTTTTTTTTCCCCAGAAAATGCATTTAAGAAATCCTGAAGATGTGGAATTCTTACTAGAATATTGATGAGACACTCTACATATTTCCAAAGGTCCTCTGTATTGAATTTAAGAACATCATAAAACTTTTTCAGCCATTCCTTTCTCCTGGAATTCTTTCATATTGCTATACTAACCCCCCCCCACACCAGAATTAGAAAAAAGTCTCATATAAATTTAAAACACCTTCATATTTTAGCTACCTCTTCACATAGATTATTAATACAACTTACTAAAAGATGTAGCCATGGCTTCTTTGAATTATCAACGGCTATTATCAGCTACCTCATAACATGAATACAATTTGTAGTGTGGATGAACTGGATGACCATTACTGCGAAGTGTTGATGCCAACATGCTTTCACCATCATACCTTTCTATACTGCCATTGTCACTGGGAAATCTGTTCTTCTTGGAATACAATCCTGCCTGTTACATATCCATGGGATGGCCATGGGTCTGATATGAAGTCCATAAATGTCAGTGGCAAAATTCCCACTCAACAAATCCCAAGAGATGCAAGTTGTGCTAAAGAAACAAGAGTGAACTGCAAAGAAGTCAAGTGAAAGTGCAGGCAAGGAAAAGAGAAATGGCCTTGGGGAATAATCTCAAAGACTGAGGGAACTAAGAAGACTGTTAGGAATATAGCAATAAGAAACAGTCAGGAGGCCATTAAATGGTGTAGTCCAAAGGAAAGAGACTGAAGGATGATGGAGTACTGGATAAGACTGTGGAAAAAGGGAGGATAAAACTATGGGTAAAGAATTGTTGCAGAATACTAAGGGAACAGATGTGAAGCCTTTAAGAGAATTGGATATAACCAGAGAGAACAGAGTAAAGATTTTTTTCTGACAAAAAGTGCAGTTTTTGTAGACCTGAAACTATTTGGTCAAAAATATTGATTTCAAGTTTTCACATTCACAAAAAGGACCATCTTCACATAACTTTTAGCCCTGCGAACTGGGCAAATGGTAAAGATGTGGAAGATTCATGTTCAAATTCTCACTCTCAAACAAATGTCACAGACATATTTGATTCACCACAAATTATTCAGGTTTTCTTTGACTGAAAAAACAATGGTTTGGGCTTTCATTTTTGTTTGTTTGGTTTTTGTTCCCACTGGAATTGCAACTGTACTGAGAAATCAGTTATTTGCCCAGCTCTAATACTGAAATATTCCTGGCAGGTGAAATGGACTTGGCAACTGAAGAATTCCTTTGCTAATTGGAAAACCAGAGTGCAGATGTAGCATTAAATGGGTGTATTTTCTGAATTCCTAACCTAAAGCATGATTTATTATGTGATAGAGAAGTTTTTCAATAGACACTTATAACAAGAAAAGACTGTTTTCAGGCATAGGCTTCTAACACTAGCTGTGCAATGCAGTGCACACAATACTTTTTCATCACATGTGATTTTCATCAGTTTGGTTGAGCAATCCATTAGGAAACAGAAGCTGTGATTAGTTTCTAGTGTCATGAGCAAAAGCAAAAGTAATTTGTTTTCTGCTTATGTTATTGTTAATGAAAATAGCTAAGATCAATCAAAGAGAATTTGCTGAATTAGAATCACATAATTAGCCTTTGGACATAAGGATTTTATACAGTAAAAGCTGCAGAAACAATTACTTTAAAAGGTCACAAGCCTTTCTTACTTCTGATCTGCTGCCTTGTGTAAACCTCATTGTCTCTTATCCAAAACATCTTTGTGTGAAGTTGGTTCATTGCTCTTTACAGGAGCCAGACTTCTCTGGATACTGTTATGTGTAATAATAAACTCACAGTGGATGCCTATTGTGAGGCAGAGTATTATATGTATAACTCTTGAGCTTACTATTCAAGTTCTTTCAAGGAGTCCAAGGAACAGTTTTTAGTTTCATCAACATAACATTATCTAACACCACCGCCCAACAAAGTCACTGTAGTCGCGTGCGCGCGCGCGTGTGTGTGTGTGAGTGACAGTCTGGTCATTTTAGACTCTTGATGTTCTTATTTCCATTATTGTTTGTCCTGTGGTGGTGCTTAGGAGCTCCATACCTTGTTGAACTAGCTACTATACAAACACACAGAACAAAAAGGTTACTCATGTCCCAAACAGCTTACAGTCTAAATACAGGACATGAGACAACCAGCAGAGACAGACATATGGTGCAGTAAAAGGAAAGAAAGAGACATCAAAGGCTAGCATGACAGCTGGTACACTGAGACCATAGTCTATGTAACCATTGGAAGCATTAAGACAGCCTAAACATTTAGTGTTTCAAGTGTAGAGCTAAAATGTAAGTGCTTTTACAAATCCTTATATTGCATGAAAACCAATCTGAAAGGCAAAGCAAGTCATTTGCTAAATTTGTTGGGATTATAATAAAGCTTTGCATTTTTGAAACCTAGTTAAAATTAAATTAAAAAAAACAAAGAAATATTTCAGCAAACTTTATATTGAATCACAATTTTTTTTCCTTTTTGGTGGAATTATGTTTTGAAATTGGAATATATCCATTTTGAAAATGGACTGTTGCAATTTAAAAATAGCAGTAATAGTCACATCAGTTACGTTTACACAGAAAAAATCAATAGAAAACAAAAGAGTATTTCACAACTGTAATAGGATGTATTTTTCAATAGAAAAATCAGTCAAAAATGGAACATTTTAAATTTAATTTTAAATGGAAAATTTCTTAAGTTTAAATGTTTTCACCAGCATTTTCACTTTTATAAAGGACTGGAATTTATTTATTTATTTATTTATTTTTGGAAAGCGCTGAGCAGGTTTAATATTTCCCTAACGATTTTCATCTCAGAATCTCAAGACTTTTTACAAACATTAATTAAACATTATAAGGCTCATTGGATATATACAAATATTAATGGTTCTAATTTATAAAGAAGCAAAGTTAATTACTGTAGGTTACACCATATCATTGACAAAATCAGGAAGAGTATCCTGGAATCCTGGCATCTTCTAGGATGTATGAGCTAACCTAGACAATACTCTTTTCCTTCTGTTACTCTGTATGAAACGAGATGTTATTATGAACCTTTTTCTTTCTTTTTTCCTCTTGGACTACATATTGAAGTTACTAGAGTTTTTGTATTTTATATAATGTAACAAGTTATAGAGTTAAATTAATACCAAGTGGAGTGTGTAAAATTTAAAATGTTCTTGTTGGAAAGATTCCAGCTTCACAATATGAAAAGGATCCTAATTCAGTTTATTTCTGATTAGATGAAAATATAGAGTACAGTAAAAAATAATTTAAATGACGCTAAAGTGATGTGCAGCTTAAAAGACGTTGGCATTCCAGCAGAAATATTGCCCATACAGTGCATGAATAAACTAGCAGGAACAATATTGCAATTGATTATTCTTATTACCTGTGGTTTTGTGCCCATTTTTACCCAATTTGCACCCATTTTTTGTCTTCTGTTATGCTATAAAATAGTTAATGCAGCATAAAATGCTGTTATGAAATACAATTCCTGAGCTTCTGAAAACAAAATTATATACCAACCATAATCTGCTGCCATATCTTCTATAAATTCCGTCCTTAAAAAAAATAGTCTGGAATTGACTTCAAAGTATCCTGTCTTCTGCTTCTTGCTTTTGAAGACAAACATGCAAATTTAAAATGACTTCAAAACTTTCACTAGTGAAAATACTTTTCCCCCTATTTTTCCACTTGCAAACAGCTTTTAAAAGATAGATACTTCTGCTGTTCACATTCAAATGGAAAATTTGAGATTTTGTATTTATTAAAGAGATTAAACTGAATAATTAGAAGATTTTTACTAGAACTTTAGAAAAAAGCCTCATGATTTACTTATACGTGTATAATTCTGGTGGTTGCCAAAAAACACAACTTTGTCCCATGAAAACTAGCAATTGGAATGAGTATATGAGATCCCTACATAGGATGTGACTTTGGGAGCCCTTCAGTGCCAGCTGGCAGAATGTGCACCACACCATCTTTCTTCTCAGGACTGACCTACTCATTGCTCCAAAATATTGTTGTCATAACCTTATAAAAAAGATGCTGTGTAAAGTATCATATGCAAACTGGTAAGATGCAGATCCCAAAATCATCATGTGATAGAGGCATGGGGTGTGTAAAAAGAATGATAAATATGGTCTGAAAATATGTTTGTCAGGTAACCACACAAGTCCCAGACAAAGGAATGTGTACTTATTTGTCTCACCAACTTGCAGGCAAACACAATGGAAAGCGTATTTATATTTAAAAGTAAACAAAACCATCTAGCTAGCAAGAAGGAGAAGTGGCTACTTGATGATTACAATGTGGGATGGACTTCCCATACCTTGGAAGTGTTCTTGTCTCTTGAAACAGAGCCAATGAAGTTTCAGGTGACACAAGAGGCAAAAAGATATGTGAGGCATTCATCACTCATAACGTAGTGAACAAAGGGGAGCAGTACTGTAGTTTTTGGAAAACTAATCCTCTTGACCTGAGAGGCAAGAGTAGCATGAAACTGTGACTGTATGTGAAAAAGAGGGTGGCAAAGATTATAACTTGCTGAAATTAAGTTTTAGTCATCACAAAGCATGTTTTACTTGTAATTGTACTTGTTTCTCTTATTCTTCCTTATCACTTGAATCTCGTTCTCTGTTAGCAAACTTTGTTTTGCTACAAACCATGTCAGTGCTAGTGTGAACTAGCATCTAATGTACAGTGTTGCTCTTTAAATCAAATAAGAGTTTCGTTTGTGTTCTGTTTCTTTGGAGGCAATGAACTTAATACCTTCTGAGTGTCCTGGACACTGCAGAAAGACTTCTATGAGAAACCTGGAAATTAGGCTACTTTGGCAAAACACACAGGATTTCTGTGGCACTTGTGAAGACTAACATATTATTTATCTCATGATCTTTTGCGTTCATAGTACCGCCTTGGAAAATATAGCATGCAGGCTGTAAATATATAGATACAGAGAAGGGTGGGTCACAATGTTAATTCAAACAGATCTAGAGGGAATGAATCATAGAATCATAGAACCATAGGGTTGGAAGGGGCCTCATAGGTCATCTAATCCAACCCCCTGCCAGAGGCAGGACCAATCCCACTAAACCATCCCAGTCATGGTTTTGTCCAGCCAGGCCTTAAACACCTCCAAAGATGGAGATTTCACCACCTCCCTTGGCAGCTCATTCCAAGGCTTCACCACTCTCCTAGTAAAAAAGTTTTTTTTCTAATATCCAGCCTCAACCTCCCTAACCGCAACTTGAGACCATTGGTCCTCATTCTGTCGTCTGTTATTACCGAGAACAGTTGAGCTCCATCTTCCTTAGAGCATCCCTTCAAGTAGTTGAAGGTTGCTATCAAATCCCCCCTCAATCTTCTCTTCTGCAGACTGAATAAGCCTAATGCTTTCAGTCTTTCCTCATAGGGCTTGTGCTCCAGCCCTTTAATCATTTTGGTTGCCCTCCGCTGGACTCTCTCTAGCATGTCCCTGTCTTTTTTGTAGTGGGGAGCCCAAAACTGAACACAGTATTCTAGATGTGGCCTCACCAGTGCAGAATAGAGGGGAATGATCACATCCCTTGATCTGCTGGTAATACTTCTTTTGATGCAGCCCAGTATGCCATTGGCCTTTTTGGCTGCAAGAGCACACTGCTGACTCATATCTAGCTTCCCATCCACCATGACCCCCAGGTCCTTTTCTACACTGCTGCTACTTAGCTGAATGTTTCCCAGCCTGTAGAGGTGCATGGGGTTTTTTCGGCCCACATGCAAGATTTTACACTTGTCCTTATTGAAGCTCATAAGATTTCTATTGGCCCACTGTTCCAATTTATCTAGGTCTCCCTGAATCCTGTCCTTGCCCTCCAACCTGTCTACTGTTCCCCCCAGCTTGGTGTCATCTGCAAACTTACTGAGAGTGCAGTCTATTCCATCATCCAGATCATTGATGAAAATGTTGAACAGAACCGGCCCCAGGACCAACCCCTGGGGCACACCACTCATGACTGGCTGCCAGCTAGACATGAATCCATTGATTCCTACACGCTGAAACCGACTGCTAGCCTGTCTTTTTAAAGTAAATAAATTGTTTGGATTTAAACTGTGGAGTAGGGAGGCAGGCACCGAGAGGAGTGTTTTAAGGTTAATTACCTTCTGTAATGACCCAGTCATTCAAGATCTACTCAAAGCCAGTCTGAAGGCATCTAGTTTGCATATGAATTCCAATTCTGCAGTCTTATGTTCCAATCTGTTGGGTTTTTGTTTTTTGTTTTTTGTTTTGTTTTGTTTTCTGAAGTACTCTAACTAACATCTTTTTTTCTAGAAATGTCCAGGTAGAGTGAAATGTTTCCTCACTTGTTTTTGAATGTCACTATTTTGATGTCTGACATGTCCATTAATTCTTTTGCACCGAGACGGTTCAGTTTGGTGAATGCATGAAGCAGCAAAAAGCAATTTGGCCCATTGGGGGTCCATGATCTCCCCATGCATGACTGCCAGCTAACTATGAGCCAAATTTAGTGTCTGGTCATTTTTATATTTGCTAATAAAATCTATCTTGCAAGCCAGGATGTCACTTTGACATTAAGGGACCTTGAGGCTTCCTGATTGCCTGAGAATGTGAAGGGGATACTGAGTGATCAGGGGTCCCCCTTACTAGAATCCTTTTCTTCCCCAAGTTTATCAGTTTTATGGGTTAGAATCTGGCCCTGCCCTGTGTCTGTGGAGGTTTTTCCAATCAAAGATTGCCTCATTCACTGAACATTTTTTTTTCTGGATTTGCCAGTCCCACCCAAGGATGATTAGATAAGTGAGTTTCAGGGTCAGTCCTACCAGCAGAGACCTGGTGTGCTTCCCTACTGTTAATTCAGCTGCTGGATAGGGTAGATTTATATCCCTAGGGCCACATTGTAAAAAAATATGGTTTCACCAGAGGTCTTCTCTGAGCCAATCACCTGACCATAGGTAGGAGTCAGGTATATCTGGAGCTCACTCACTTTACTATTTCAGCACCATTCACCTTCATGAGAACATTCATTTTACTCTGGCCTTGCTTGTGGGCCAGTATTCAAAGTCCATGCCTGTTCAAATGCACAGTTAATGGAGCCCTTGATCATTTCTCTGATTGTTGTACCAACTGCATCTTCTACATCAGACTCTGATGGATGGGGGTCATCTGCATCCACCAATGCAGGTGAGGTGTCTGCTGCAATATTTGCTGTTTTTCAGACCCATCTGCCTTCTAGAATTCCCCCTTGACCTTTGACTCAGAAGTAAAAAGTGGCTCTAGATTTTCTGTCCTATGTGAATCCTCTAGTTGTCTGTCCTATTGCTCTGTGCTTATACGCAACCTAAGAAAACTTGTGCGTCCTCCTCTATGGGAGATGAGCATGAGAAGTCTGTCTACCCCTTCAGGCGATGGCCCTACAGAACTGAGTTACTCCTTTTTAACACTCAAAGATTGTCATACCTCAGAGGGGTTGCAAAACTGCCTTAGCCCAAAGCAGCTCCTTAACTTTTTGCTTTGTGTGGGGTTTGTACACCCTGTTACAATGTATAAACACCTCCTGATTAATCTCTCACCTTTTGACTTATTAATGTATCAGTTTTCCCTGTCTTACAGATTAAAACAATACCTCTTGCTGCTTTAAAGTCCAAATAAGAAAATGTCACCTATTTTCAGGGAAAGAAAACAAAAGGCTTTGATTCTGTCTTTATGGAATTAGACTAAGTTGATATCTGTCCCCACAGGTTTTGTGAGAGGGTTTTAAGACATACAAGAGAGGAATGAATGCTGCGTATATGTTGCCCACTAAAAGAACCTTTTCAGCAGAACAGCTGTTCTTCAGAAAGAAACTAATATATCTTCAACAACTGCTTACTGATACTTCCAAGAAAACAAAAGCTCCCATGCTGAAGAAATTCAATCACAAATTTTCTCCTATTCATAGCAGAGTTATCTCAGATGCCCATCATTTTTTAAAATTTGCCAGTGTAGCCAGCCACATATTTTGAAAAATATGGCAGTCCAGTAATAGCCAATCCATTTTTATCTACATTATAATGGAAGGTAGCCAAAGAACAATTGATACGTAAGTCTGGGGCTATAATTCTCAGGTATGCCTGGGGTTTAACTCGACCTGTGACATTAGGTCTGAAGCCCTTTGTATATACTTTGAGCATGAGCCCCTTATGCCAAAACTTTCAAAGATGACACATTTTTTAAATACTGACTGAACCAAATTTATAAAAATCAATGCCCTTTCCTACATGCTACATTTCCTACCAGTATTTCTATTTACATGGTGTAAAAAAAGAAATCTATGACATGTAGCAATTTTTTTTTGCCACAGAAAGAAATTGAAAATCAGGTGGTTGAGGCTCCAAAGACAGAAAAAGAGATATTAATTAACCTCTCTGACTGGACATGCTGTATCTAGGCAGCTGTAACTCACAATGTTTAGAACTAGTTACATTTCACAGAAGGTCAAAGCAACACTCCCACATGGCAAAGCATTGAAGCAGCTTATTGCTTTCCTTTTAATCTTTCCAAACTGAGTTATGGTGAAGACACATGTCCCCCAGGAGCTCAAGAAACATGCTATTCTAGGATATTCTATCATGTCTGATACCACAGATTTTCATCTGTTAGTATATGTCCTTCAGTGCTATCTCTGCTTGATTGTAATACTAACAATACTTTCAAACACATTAGCAACAATTCACAACTTCACTATTTCATCTCTGTTTCTTTCTGGGTATGTCTAAACTTAGAGCTGTATTCAAATTGATTGTCATCAATTTGAATTCTATTAAGTGCATGGACACACTTGCTTTCATCTATTTGAACTGAGGACCTCTTCAGTTCGAATTGATGAAAGGTGACTTCGAATTTGTCAAACCTCATTTGACTTCGAAGTCTGGGTCAATTCAAACTGAGGAGTTCAAATTGACCCAGTGTGGCCATGTCAATTTGAACTCACTATGAGTTCGAATTGACATGGGCTGACCTTGTTCCCAGGGTGCATGGCACCCTGGAAGGAAGAACAGCCGTTTAGCATCTGGGGCCAGAGATGCCTCCTCCCCAGCCAGATCGGGTTGGGGGAACAGAATGGGGTTCCTGTCCCCTGGATGGGGACAGGGACCTCAGCCAGTGCTCCAGCAAAGCTGGATGCACTCAGGGAAAGCACCCCCATGCACGACTTCTCCCCAGGCAGCTGTGCTCCAGGAAAGCACCCCCGTGTGCAGCTCCTGCAGAGCTCCTGCTATTATCTGATTTGCTGACTAAGGTCTTGGACACCTGTGACCTGTGGAAATCAATGAGAATTGAGAATGGTGAATGCTTTAAGAAAAGGTCCCAATTCTATGAAATCAGAGCATCTTCAATTTTCAGTGACTTCCATGGGAGGTGAGGGCATTCAATGCTTCCCAGTTCACCCTGTGGATCACTTCCATGATCATGCATAAGGTCCTTAGCACTTCCCACAACTGAGTCCTTACTGGAGGATTTCAAACTCTGTTTTGTCTAGACAGAGAACATAAAAAAGGAATCTGAAAAGTTCCTTTTAGTCAGGAAATTTGTCTACCACTATGTTCAAAAATGCCATTTCAGACACGTCTCTATGTTTCCAACTACAGTGTATTTGAAATTGGTGTATGAAATAATGGGTTTGGGCTAAAACAAAGCTGATAAAGGGTATAACACAATAACTAAGGAAATCTTTTGTGCTGTATAACTAAAATTTCACTTTCATCAACATGACAGAGAGAGTAGATGTTAATAGCTGTAATATTTTGTCTACTAGCCCACAGTATGCTATAGAAATTGCACAGTTTCAGAATAAGTAGTGATATTTGTAAAATTGTCAATTTTGTGTGAATTCACTGGGCTCTGTCTAGTATTGCAGAGTGCAGCTGACAGATCAAGTTGCAGATTTTAATTTCATGAAATACCTCTTACAGAACATTTTTAAAGAACAGTTTCAAAATGTCTGATAGACACAGTTCTAGTTTTTTTTTTCTTTTTCACATTCAAAGAAATAGTGAGAAAATAGATGGAGATAAAGTGGAAAAATCTGTAAAGCAGCAGCAGATGAATTGTTTTAAGCACATTACCTTCAAAATATCAAAGTTGCAATAAGGTCAGGATGATTCAAGTGAGCCCTTGCTTTGTTTATATTTCTGAGATGCTCAAATGAATTAAGACTCCACAAAGGCTGTAAATCCAAAGTAATTTTCTATTGCTGTTTGTTTAATCCACACTAAATTACATCAGAAGGCCATGCGCTGTGATTTGTTTTAGATGTTTTACAATCTTTTTTAAGACCACACTCTGATTTCTGTTATGCTTTGTTTAATGTACTGGAGATCAGTGGAAATACTGTGGATTTTCACTGGGGCACCTAAGAGTAGGCTGGGGTGATTCATTCAGGTTTTGGTTTATCTATTTTATTTAATTTTGTTTTAATTTAAATTTTTACTGATCTTGAAAACTCTGTCAGAGGACGAGGAAGAAACATAAGAGTTGTTGATAGCATCAAATATTTCTCGTCCTTCACTAAAGGAGCTGGCACATGAAATTGCAAGACAATTGCAGGGATTTTTAATGAATCTGTGAATCCCTCTCACTGGAGACTTGCTAATATGGTTTTGTTTTTAAAGGAAGGAAAATAACATGATCTGGGAAACAACAAGCTTGTTATTTGACATCGATTGTATGTAAGGTCTTGGAAGGTAGATTGTGCCAGACCAACTTGATCTACTTCTTTGAGAGAGGAAAGGGTATTTTAGACAAAGGAAATGTAATAGATTTAATATACCTGGATTTCAGTAAGGCATTTGATACAGTTCCACGCAGAATATTATTAAATTGGAGAAGTTGGGATTTAATCTGAGAACTGGAAGGTGGGTAAAAAACTGGTTAAAGGGTAGACTACAGCAGATCATATTGAAAGGGGAACTCTCAGGTTGAAGGAGGGTTACTAATGGAGTTCCTCTTGGGCTAAATTTTATTTAACATTTTTATTACTGACCTTGGCACAAAAAATAGAAGGGTGCTAATGAAATTTGCAGATGACACCAAGGTGAGAAGTATTTCCAATATGGAGGAGAACCTGAAGCTCATATAAGATGATATGGACAACCTTGTAAACTGGAGTAATAGAAAGAGGACTAAACTTAAAAGCACAAAGCGTAAGGTCATGCCTTAGGTACTAACAACAGGGATTTTTTATATAAACTGGGGATGCATCAGTTTATATCAAGTGAGAGAATAAGAAAAACCTGGACATACTGGTTTCTGACAGGATGGTTATAAGCCAACAATGTGCTGCAACTGTGCTAAAAGCAAATATACTCCTAGAATGCATCAGGCAAGATAGGAAGGTATTAGTACCATTATGCTAGGCTAGTGGTTCCCAATCTTTTATCTGCTGTGGCACACCGTACAGTGCTGTCACTCAGCCCCCAGACCCTGACCGGGGCCGGGTCTGCCGCTGCTGGCGGCATACTTAAGGGGTTGCTGTGGCACACTGGTGTACTGCGGCACAGTGGTTGGGAACCACTGTGCTAGGCACAGGTGAGACATCACCTGGAATACTGTGTAATTCTGGTCTCCCATGTTTAAGGAAGATTAATTCATACTGGAAGAGGCATAGAGAAGGTTAATTAGGATGATCTGAGGAACACAAAACCTACTTTATGAAAGGAGATTGAAAGAGCTTAGCTTTATTAGCCTAACTAAATGAAGACTGATATGATTGGTCTCTATAAATATGCCAGAGGGATAAATACGATGGAGAGAACACAGATATTTTTGTTAAGTACCAGCATAAAGACAAGGACAAGTGCATATAAACTGGCTATTAACAAGTTCAGGCTTGAGATTAGATGAAGGTTTCTAAGCACCAGAGGAGTCAAGCTCTGGAATATTCTGTTTTTAAGGCTGAGTGTATATGTTTAATGAGAGGATGTTATGATGAGACTGCCTACAATGGCATAGAGCCAATTTGCAACTGTTAACAGCAAATATCTCTAATTGCTTGTTGATGGGACATTGTATTAGGAGGGCTCTGAGTTTGTTCAAAAATTCTTTCCTGGGTGTTTGAGTGGTGGGTCTTGTCTCACATGCTCAGAGTCTAACTGATTGCCGTATTTTCCCCCACCATCATATTGAGAGAGACCCTGGGTTTTTTAAATCTTCCTCTGCAGCATAGGGCATGGATTGCTTGAGCATTTAACAGTGGGTTCTCTCTAACTTGAAGTCTTTAAATTATGATTTGAGGACTTCAGTAACTCAGCCAGTTTGTTGGTGAGGTTCTGTGAGCTGCATTGCACAGGTAGTTAGAAAAGATGATCATGATGGTCCCTTCTGACATTAAAATCTATCAGTTTATGAAAGCTTTGCTGTATGAAGGTAAGCTGTATTTCATTCTGTTAATAGCACAGCCACTGAGACAGAAAAAAATTATCTCCATATGCAAGTTGTATCAGTTCAAATAACTGTTGAAGACCCTACAACAGGCAAGGTGAAGTGTAGCCATGATCCTAGAGGAACGTTTACTCACAATTTCTTTCAGTCTTCTTGAGGAAATTGCTTTTCATCTTGCATTTCAGGAAGTGACAATGACTTGTGATTATGTTTTACTCATAAGTAGTAACAGGTTGGGGATATCATCCTACAATTTAGGACAAGAAATGAAGTTCCCATTTTTCATTCCTTTTCCAGATTAATTCCTTATCAAGCCTTCTTTTCACTCTGGCTACATCCATGAACAATTTGTAATATGTACATTTTCTCTAATAAATGGAGATAATAGCTACCTCACATTGGTGATGTGAGGTTACATTTGTTGACCTGTATAAAGCAGTTGTACTCCTTGGTAAGGAATTAGCTACATAAATCTAAATTATTGTTATGCCACGTAGTTATTGTTATGTTTTTTTCTTAATGTGTGAGTAAATATTCAGTCTAGTTACTTTTTTGGTTACACAAGGCTTTTGGAGGCAGTATCTGGAGAGCAAGCTATCTGGACCACAGGACTGTTTGCTCTCTGTGTTCACATTGGATTGGAGCAAATTCCTGGGGCAGAGTTGCTCTCAGGAAGTAGAGCTTTGGTATTGGGCTGAGATCCTGACAGAAGAAACTTCTCTGTGTGCTGTTTGACTACTTTTGTTCCATGGTTGGTTTATATAATTAAAATAAGCAAGTCACACTTAGCCCTGGTCTATACTGACAGTGAAGCTCAACATAATGCTGCTTACCTTGACCTTCTGCAGCCTGTGTCTCCACTGTCAGAGCAATAAATGTGAAGAAAAAAGAAAGATGTAATTTGACCTGCTAACACCACCCCCGCAAGTGGCACAGCACTGAGGTCAAAATTTACAATTCAAATTTAGGTTTGTGTAGCTGGAAAGTAGCTCTAATCTTGTTTCTCTGGTTTCTCCAGTCTATATCAACCTTAGCAATATAGCTCCTACCCTGCCTTCAGTCCCATGAAGTTTTCAATTAATTCCTTTCTCTGCAGGTAGCACTGTGCCTCTCCATCCTGTCTATGGCAGAGAAACAGCAAGGAAAGCTTTTCCTGTTGTTTTCTTCTTTAGAAAAGAGGGGAGAGGGAGTAAGAGGATTGCCTCCCAACAAGCCCCTATGTCTACTACACACAATGCAACACCTTTCAAGAAGTATTGTGAGTAGTGAGGAGATTAGACCCCAAGAAAGCAATTTGCTGTGATCACTCTCCTTTGCATTCTGTAATTTGACATCCTAATACTCAGTTACAATCCTACCCTCACTATAGAGAAGCCCTGAGACTATACCTAATTTGCAGGTTAGTTTTCCAGTGGAGGAAAAATGAGTGCCAGAGATAATCTCTCTGGCACTCATTTTTCCTCCACTAGAAAACTAACCTGCAAATTCCTAGATAACTGCTACTTCTCAACACAGGGTAGCAATGGTGACAGAATGGGAAAAATGGTATCAGGACTAGAGGTAACAATGTTGTTTTTTCAAAGGCATAACCAAGTTAAAAAAACAAACAAACAAGGAGTCACGTGGCACTTAAAGACTAACAGGTTTATTTTTCGCATGAGCTTTCGTAGGAGATAATCCCACTTCGTCAGATGCTTCAAAGATGGGTGACTTTACAGAATGGAATGAAAATAAATGCAAGGGAGTGTAAAACATAGGATCAGGTCATACAGTAACAGCAAATCAGAGCAGTTGTTAGGTTCAAACCCTGGGAAGGCTGCAGTCAAATTCTGTAAATTCACCCATCTTTGAAGCATCTGACGAAGTGGGATTTTCTCCCATGAAAGCTCATGCAAAAAATAAATCTGTTAGTCTTTAAGTGCCACACGACTCCTTGGTGTTTTTTTTTCCTGGACTAGACTAACACAGCTACCCCTCTGGAAAATAACTGAGTTAGTCTAGTTCAGAAAAACAAACAGTGAGTCCTTTTAAATACTAACAAATTTATTTATCATATGAACTTCTGTAGGAGAATATCCCACTTCATCAGACGCTTTGAAGATGCATCTGCCACAAAACTCCTTGTTAATATTACTTTATTCCTGTACATTGTCATGAACCATTGTTGGATGATTCAAGTAGCTTCACTGATTTAGGAAAAAAGGATACACACTTTGGAAGAACATTGTTTCTTCTATAAGAACAGTGCCACAGTAGATATACATAAAAGGAATGAGAAGGATTAATGTTTTATAACCTCACTGAGAAAACTGTTTAACGATAGCTTTGTATTTGTATCTACAATATGTTAATCCAATGCACACAACTCTGTATGTGTTGTCTCCATCAGTCCCCAAATCTTGACTATGCATATCAGGAAACCTGAAGGAATTGGCACACCAAATTCCAGTGAAATTCAATGAGAGTTGCTTACCTAATTCCCTGAGGGATCTTTAAAAATCTAAGTCTACCTATAGTTCTGTTATCAAATACAGACTGGCTCCATGGCAGTGTGAACATTCTCTTTCAGCACAATTTTCTTATGCCTATGCTTTTGTAGCTGCTACTTCTGGTAGCCTGCAAGCAGTTTGTACTAATGCACAACCCTGAGTCATAAGCTAAAGACCATGCTCCCGGCCTTCATGTGCTAAGATGGAAAAAACGAAAACAAACAAATAAACAAAAAAAGCATTAGAAATTTCCCCATAAGTGGAGAGGTCACTGACCATTACTGCTTTTTTGGCATTGGACTCCTGAAGTCAGAATCGTACAGAAGTGACAGTGGTTATGATCTGTTTTTAAGCAAGATATTGAATAATATCCTGTCCAGGGAAACAGTATGTTGTAGACGGGATACAACAACATTGAAATGAAAAGAGAGAGAGAGAGATTTTATCTGTACTTCCTATAGATAAAACTCTACAGAGCAAAAATGAGAGAAAAAATAGCTGCTGTGTATTAGCAGAACTCCAGTGGAATGGTTTTATTTTCAAAGTTTGCCTTTCCTAGTTAGCTTTTACCAACATTATCAGCCAGAATTTCAGAAGAACTTAGGGCTAGATTTTCTAGACAACTAAGTTTGCATTTAAAGACCAAAATAAGAGGCCTAAAGGGGACCTGAGCTCTTCGGAAAATGTGATCATGGGTGGATAGAAAATCCATCACGCTCCGATTGGATGGACCCCCAAAGGACAGTAATAAATCTCTGTCATAGTCTAGTTGCCTTAAAGCTCGTGTTATGGCGTATAGATGTGAAATTCTCTCTGAAGCATGGAGGCTTTTGTAAAATTTAATTTAATTAACCTCTTCACTCTTAATGTTTTTAATCCTCTTGTTTTTACCATTTAATTTTTTCCCCTTTAAAGATGTATGTCTTCTCATTATAGTGAGACTAATTCACTGTATTTCTATTACCAAAAAATGCTGGACGTGCATGACTGATGCAGAGAGAGCAGACTGCATACTTACAAAGGCATTAGAATGGAGGCAGCCTGTACTGCACTTAATACTATTCTTTACCAGTGAGTTAATAATGTGTGCTATGAAACTCAAGGCAATTCTTTGTTCAGTGCTGACACTGATAAATAAGGTTTTCAGTTGTTTCAGTCATTTTCTCATTTGCATTCTAATCCTTAGGGTAGAAGCAATTAAAATTATTGCCAGCCTTTTCTTCTGACATTATTGGCTCATTGTTTGTTTGCCATGACTGTTTGGTCAGAATGGAACTAGTCAGAGAAATAGCTTAAATTTAAATACTGCCAGATGTAAAGAGAAAGAACATGTGCTGGATGTGAGATGTTCAGTGTTTCCATTTCCATGGCCTTTTACAAAAGAATATGCCCCCGCTGCTATTCATGTAAATAACACAGTTGCTGGAAAGGAGCCATAGTGGGTTTTAAAGCATAACGAATGCCCCCCCCCCTTCCTATGCATAAAGAAGGTGAATAGAGGGCATGCTCCTAGGAGGTTATTGGAGGATGCTGGATTTGTACTCATTGCAGTGAGAAGAGAAACCAATCAGTGTTTTACAGAATGTGCTCTGTCAGGATCAGGTGATATATCCTTTTAGTCCTTTAATGCTATGATTTTCAGCACAAGCATGGTAACCCACTCATATACTCTGAGGGTGTATCTAACTGCAGCAAGGAGCACACTTGCAGAGGGGCAAACAAACATGTGCTATCTCTGCTGGAGAGAGCATGCTAAAAGCAGCAGCGTAGCCAGGGATAGCACTGCAGTAACTCAGGCCAGGGGATTTGCTGGCACTGGGCTTACAGGGCTCGAGCCCCTAGTCCCAGTGCCCTAGTCCCAGGTCTGCCCCTGGATTGCCCGCAGCAGTAGCTGCAGCAATGGCGCAGGAGCACCGAGTTCCACTGCGCCAAGCCCTGGGTCTTTTTCCGGTCCAGCGGCACTCCTGGCTCAGGCTAACTGCCCCAGTATATATCCAAAGGATCCAGGTATAGGATGGAGGTTTATTGTAGGAGTGGGTGGGTGAGGTTTTGTGGTTTGCATTGTGCAGGAGGTCAGACTAGATTATCATATTGGTACCTTCTGACCTTAGGGCCTATGAGTCTGCATTATGTGATTTTCAGCTAGGGTTCACATATTCATGTTAGCTCAATGAGAGTTACCATATGCATCAATAAGGATGTAGGCATGGCATCATGGACAACAGCAGCATGAGGAGTTGTTGGGGAAAATTTTTAGTAATATTAACTGTATTCTATCTTGTTGTGATATTTATATAACTGTTACAAGGCACGGGTAATGTTTGAGCGTTCCTCCCCAGAACTGGACTCTGGCTTGGCCGAGCGAAGGAAGTGGCAGCTATTGTTGGCAGGCAGCCAGACGCTGCAGAGTCTGCCTACCAACAGGCTATGACTATGGGCGCAGCCATGTTTGTTTTGAAGGGCTGTGTGCAGAATCCAGCAGACCGTGCAGAGGCAGGTAAGGGCCATGCGCACAAGGCCCAGAAAGTTCCACATTTTTGCCTATGAGGGAAGCGTTGGCGCGAAACGGGGCATGCGCTGATTGGTCAGTATGACCGACTTATAAGAGACTGTTTTTCCCTGGGGGGGGGGTTGCGTCCGTGAGAGAACGAGTGAGAGGAAAGGACTCTAGAGTGAGTGAAGGTGTGCTCTGTGGGATTTGGGCCTCGGATATCCAAATAGGACTCCCAGCAGGCCGAAGAGGACGGCGGCGGAGGAAGTCCCCGAAGCAGTGAGCCTCTGGCCGGAGCGTTCGCCAGCAGGCGTAGGACTTTGATAAAGGGGCGAAGGACTTTTGTTCTGGGACTGGCCAGAAGAGGCCCAGAAGAAGACGTACCACGCCTGGAGGACCGTGGATCCGGATCGACGCCCTCCGGTGAAGAAAAGGAGTGAGGACTGAGCTTGGGATATGGAAAATAGTTTGGAATGTGGAAAATAGTGGTGTGTTACCCACTGGGGGGGGGGGTTAATTTAATCTGTTCATTTGTTCTATAATAAATGTGTTATGGTTAATGAAAAATCAGCTTGACCCTTTATAACTTTACACTGACAGCTTGGTCGGAACGGGTTGATAGATGCCTGGGGAAAAGAGACCTGAGAGGTCCGGTGATTGGCAAATTTTCTGGAACAGAGTATGTATCCATGGAGTTCAGGAGAGCTAGTACTCAGCACAGATTAGCCATTCTACCTCCGCTGCTGCCTTTACTACACTACTTTTTATATGTACCTACCTGATAGCATAGTTGTGAACATGCTTCCTAACTTGAGTAGACAAATGCAGACTAGCTCCACTTGATTTCCTTCATAGGAGGTTTAAAGAGCAGGTGAGACAAGCACCTGTCAGGGATGGTTTAAGGGGTTAGTTGGTCATGCCATGAGGGCAGAGGACTTGACTCATTGACACTCATGATCCCTTCCAATTTCTATGATTCTGTGGTCTAACACACAAAAAATAGCTTAAGGTAGCCAGAGGGTAGCATGTGTGGTGGCTCAGGCTAACCCCTGAGGATGATGGCCAGGGCCTGGTTTTCAACTGGTACTAGTCTGGTAATAGTCAGTATGACTGAGTTATTAAAGTTTAATCTGAGAATACAGTGCTGTACTATAGTAGTACAATATCAACCAACTACTACTGACTGGACGCCAGATCTATTGACTGGACAACATAACTATGTCTACACTAGCAAATTAGTCTGCATTAATGAGGCTTAATCCAGACTAATTTGGTCCCTGTAGACACTAGGGTTTGCCTAGTTCGAACTAAACAACAACAAAAAAAAACTTATTTTGAACTAAAAAAAGCGTGTCTAGATCAAACTAAAACCTTAAATTCAAACTGAAAAGCCATGGTTAGTTCAAACTAACCAGGCACTGCTTAGTTTAGTCTAAAGAAGCCTGAACTAAGCTTTTAGATGTAGATATAACCCATAAGTCCAACTACTGCAGGTTAAAGCCAAACTGTCATATACTGAAGACAGGTCAGGAAACTATTCCACTTTTGTGCACATCCTTTGAACTCTTCAAAGTGCACAGTTAAAATCTCTGAGGTGTTCCTGAACTTCCTTGCTGCCTTGAAATCTCACTTCACTCCTCTTTACCTGCAAAGCATCTATTTGTCTTTTCAGTTACTGCTTATACCATATCAATAAAAAATGAGGTCACAGACCCAGCAGTAGTGTTTCTGCATACAGAGTTACAGTTACAGCCATGTCTTAGATACAGCAAAGCCAGCTGAGATTTAGACACCTGCTTCCTGAACTCTCCAAATTCTTTGTGATGCACTGTAAAAATCTCTCTTAGTTTATGTTATATTCTTAAACTGAGTTCTCATATGTCTTAGAAATACAGTATAGGTAAAATGCAGCTGTAGAACCAAATAACATTATTTGAGGGAGTTGTTTCACTGCAGCTCTAGCAGACTTGCACCACCTGTGTTCAATAATATGAATAGAGGAAAAAGGTAAAATCTAATAAGTCACAACAAGAAAATGAGGCAATTTAATGAAAGAGGAAGATGACTGGGTCAAATCTGAATGAGTGGTATTGTAATCTGGCACACAGCACAAGAGCTATTTCGACCAGGACTGGGGGTTTGCAGCTAAAAGTTGGCCAGGATAAGCACCTTCACAGGGCTAGAAGCTGGGCCTGTGTGTCTCTGATGTCTACCTCATCCATAGCACCATCCAAGAGCTTTGGGAGTTAGTGACCAAGAGGTGGTGAGTGTTGAGGAGCCAAATCCCATCGCATGCCCACCCACAGAGGACATGACTGGAGGAATCCCCTGATTGGCTGAGGCACAATATTTAAGGCCTAGATGAATCCCCTGGAGGCTGTCTTTGCAACAAGATAGATTGCTGACATGATACTGAGACAGACCTTGCCCTTTTCCTGCTTTCTCATCTCGTTCTTTATTTCCACTCTCTCTCCCACCCTTGCTTTTACCTTAGACCCAGCTCTGTTCCTACCTCACCTACTCAAGATAACCAGGTCCCAACTCTCAGCCCTTATTCTGTACTCTGATTATGATTTGACCCTTGGCTCTGAAATTCAGTTTCTGACCCTTGATCCAGTTTCCTGACATCTTCTCTAAGCACTCTGCCTGGCTGCCCATTCCTAGTTTCAGACAGCCTAGTGAAATACAGTACTCTTGGGAGGTGTGATAGTGCCAAAAAGCCAGCCTAGAATGGGGGCCCATTGCACTAGACACTGAACAAACAGTAATAGAAGGTCCCTGCCCCAAAGAGCTTGCATACTGCATAGATTAAATGGACACAGGCTAGAGCAAGGGCTATAACACACAAGCAGAGTGAACAGTGGGATGGTGGCAGAATGCATGTTAGCTCCATTTTTTACTTTGGTTTGTTTTAGTTTATTTGGAGTGGGTTTAGCTAGGGGGAGATCAGCTCAATGGAAAGAAAAGGAAAGAGGACTGAAGTAGACAAAGCAGGTCATAATGGAGAGGAGGAGAAGGTGTGGAAAGAAGCTGAGATGAAATCACTGTAGTTGTGGAAGAAGAGTGGTACGGTTGGCATAACCAGCTGATGAACCTAGGATAGTGAAAGTCAGAGAACTTTCTGTAGTTTTGATCATAAAATCCGAAGATCTTTCTTTTGACTGCTTCTGGTCCCTACTGGCTGAGGGCTTTGGCTGGGTCCTCTTCTGGAATTTTTTTCCAAGGACATTTGGTGCGGAAAAGAGGATCAGGATTTCCCCTTTAGGAAAAATTAGTCTTGGCATTGTAAAGAATAGTAGTATTGACAAACAGACAACCCTTTTATTTGTTGTAGCTCTAATGTGAATGTTAGAGTTTAAATACTTGTTGCATCTATTACTATAAATCTGTGATGCAGCTGCAGAGGTAATTTGACTTTGGGTAGAGAGTCTGTAGAGTATTTGATCAAAATTTGCAAGTAATCAAAAGACTAAAAAAAACACAGTCAAGGAGTACAGCATAGCATTCTTCTTCAATTTACCCTTCATTAACTACTTCAATTTTATGCATTCTGAACAATTCCTGATCTAAAGTCAAAATGTGTCCGTGTTCACATCCAAAGTGAATTCTTTTACAGCCTACACAATACTTTACAAGATTAATTGCTCTCTTTGTGAGAGTCAGGAACCTCTTCCAATCACTACAATCTTGGAAATAAAATTATTTGGTTTATTTTTACCATACATATGTTTAAGCAAAACACACTTTCTTTGATTTTCACTGTAAGTACCTTAGCTGGAGAAAGCATAGTCTTCTTTCTGTCCTATAGTAAAACAGTTTGAACAAACTTTAATATATTTGCATAAACCTTTCTTCCTGACAATCTATCAAGTGATTTCAAAGGATTTGTAAGTCATGACAATCACTGTCATAATGCCATCTATGTTAATAGCCTTTAGATAACTGTTACTTTTCCACTTCATTGGCAGATCTATAATAATGTTTCTATTGTCTTTGTTTAATCAAAAGCAGGCATTTATCAAGAATAAAATAGACACAAAATTACTAATGCAACATTAAAGGCTCTGCTCCAATCTTTTGGAGTTACAACTAGGTAACAAAGTGTTCTGCATTGGTCATGTGTACTTTGCCCAAGGCCTACATTCCGTGGTACTGTACTTTCCCTTTGGCTTCTGTATCTAAACTATGTCATTGTACACACACACACACACACATTAGGGAAATTTCAGTCTATGTATGTTGTTATACACATTTTCTGAAGAAATAAATAAATAGTTTTGACCACAGACAGTGAATGAACAAAAACATCCTGAAATTTATCTTCCACCTAACTCTGTTACACTGGAATCTCAATAGAAGAAAATAAGATCATCTTCAAAATAAATATATGGCCAGAAAGTTCTAACTAAGAGATCAGGTGGCTAGACTGTTTTTTTAAATTTGAACTCTTCAGGGAAAATGAGAAACTCCCATAAAGCACAGTCCAGTGGGATTGTGCTGGTGGCCTATGACTCAAATGACTTGTTCAAACACTAGGAATTATACTGGAAACAAAATATAACAACTTCAAATTTTAAGTAATTCTGAACCTCAAATTTATTTTATTGAATTTTTCTTAGAGATTAATCCAACTCCATTGATGAAAGTTTGATTGAATCTCTTCCTATTGGAGTCAATTGCAATCTGTCTTGGCTTCATTGGGATATATATTGTCTTCAGCATGCCTAATTACTTTATGTTAATTACCAGTATTTTCATAGAAAAAAAAATATTTACTTTGACCCAAACCATTTTGCAAATACAAAAACCTCCACTTAGGAACCTTATATGTAAAGATAAGAAAGGCTTTCTTCTATGTGCAAGCTCTAGAGGACCAATGAGCAGCTGTAATGCAGGTGGGTGTAAAAATGTTCAATTGCATCATATTCAGCCATTAGATATCTCTGTGTACTGTACAGAGTACCAGACAGAGTGTGGTCCCTTACAGACAGAAGACAAAGCTGAGACTTTGATTGTGCAGAAACTCTGTTGGTCTGTGTTTGTATTCATAGTGATTTCTTAAAAAAAGAAAAAAAATCACTTAGTTAAAAAGGATTCTGGGTTAAAATGTGACTGGAGGTTCAGCCTTTGGGGGAGAAAAGACCCAGCACTCTCACAACATTCTTCTGGGAAAGGAAGTTGTAAACTTGGCCAGAGCATGGTAGGAGGAATACTAGCAGAAACTACTTGAGAAAAAAACTTTGTCAGTACACTTTGTATATGTCCTGGCCCCAACACATTCTCAGTCAGCCATTTCCACCTTGCAAAGAAGGGCTTGTGGGGAATTTGAATTGCTGCTTTTTTGTTGTTGTTGCAAAAAGTCTTTCCAGCACTGTGGTTAGCTGCTGACAAATTTAAAGACATAGTTAGGCCTAACTAATTAGAAGCTTGTGCCAGGAAAGGGACTAGCAAGTTTTATGGTAGCATACAGATTCATAGATTTTAAAGTCAGAAGGGATCAATGTGATCATCTAGTCAGACCTCCTGTACAATGCAGGCCACAAAATCTCACTCACCCACTCCTGTAATAGACACCTAACCTGTGATTGAGTTATTGAAGTCCCCAGGACATGATTTAAAGACTTCAAGGTACAGAGAAACACCACAAGTGACCTATACCTAATGGTACAGGCAAAATCCCCAGGAGCCCTCCTAATCTGCCCTGGCGCAAAATCCCTTCCTGACCCTAAACATGCTGATCATCTAATCCCTGAGCATGTGGGCAAGACTCACCAACCAGACACCCAGAAAAGAATTTTCTGCACTAAGTCAGGACACAACCCATCTAACATCTCATCACAGGCCATTGGCATATCTATCATTTCATGAGGGCCAGTTTATATTCATTTATCTTGTGTCATATGGTGCTCAGGAAAGTTAAAACAATGTTCTAATATCCAAGGTTAGCATCTATTCATTTTAATTTCCTTTTTTTTTTTTGAGCTTTGCAGTCCAATCCAAACTAAGCTTACTTAGGTGCTGCATTTATAGAACTGAATCCTTTGTCCTCAGAGCACCCCAGTAAGAAGTGTATGATTTGACCCATACAAGATTACTGTTAGTTGTGTTAGTCAGCTACCCAGCTGGTATAATAAATTGAGTTCTCCATGATTATTTTGTTCTTAATTCTCTTCACTGCTGGTGCTAATGTTGCTGTAAGTTTCTCAGTACAGGTGATATTTACCTATCACGTAAGGGTCTGTACAAGTCTTCCCATGCCACTTATGCTTACAGTCACTGGTGGATTAACTGTGCATTTAACTTCTACCTCCATTACAATCAGCTTAACAGGGTTTTTCATCAGCCGTAACTTAGTTGCTGAGTAATATTGGTTTGAGAATGTGGCAAAAAAAGGAGCAGGAATCAGTGTCTTTAACTTTCCACAAAAGTGTATGTGAAATGAAAGAACATTTTCTTCTAGTTCATAAGTTAAAGGAGTAGCTGAAAATTGTGATGGTGAATTCCCCCCATTATAGGCTTTTCACTTGATTTTCTTAATCATTTCCTTCTTCCAGAGACTCCTGTGCCTGGGAACTGCTTGAGCAGTTTATATACTATGCCTTTATCTTTTTCTCTTATAGTTTTCTCCAAAAAGTACATTTCATCAAGAAAGCCAACTATGTACAGTCTTCTTGAAGGGGTGCTCCAAAGAAGAGGGAGCTAGGCTATTCTTGGTGACAGAGGACAGAACAAAGAGTAATGGTTTCAAGTTGCAGCTGAAGAGGTCTAGGTTGGATTCTGGGATAAACTTGCTCATGAGGAGGATGGTGAAGCACTGCAATGGGTTAGCTAGGGAGGTGGTGGAATCTCCATCTTTGGCAACTTTTAATGACCTAGTTAGACAAAACCATGGCTGGGATGATTTAGTGAGAATAGTCCTGCTTTTAGCAGTGGGTTGGAATAGATGACCTCATGAGGTCCCTTCCAAACCCAAATATTCCATGACTCTATGATTCTAAAAATAATTCCCTCATCCTCCCTCTAAGAAATAATTTTAAAAGGGCCTGAATGCAGTGGAACTACTCATTGGCTTTAAAGTTAGGTCTGTACTTAATTATATTGTGGAATAGGAGCATTAATTCTGTTACACAGTAATCATTGACCTAAGCATCCAATGGTCTTACTGTTATCAACCTTTTCCTGCATCAATTAAGGCTATCTCCTCCTTTTGTTGTTGTTGCCTTACTGTAGATTAATACCTGTTCTGAGCATGGATACCATTATCATTTGTTTCATAAAGTACCATACACGTATACTGTACCATTGAAATAATAAATACATTATAAAGCCCATGTAATACACTGCAGAAAACCACAGTAGCAATTGCTATAGTGGTTCAGTGGATGAGATTTGTGAGCAGGAAAATTTCAGTGAGTTTTGCTTATAAAAAGACTACAGAATGTGGCCCTGTTTGTTTTTGAGAAAATATAAATATTTTATATTTTACATGGAGGCAAGATTTAAATGCTGTTGTATAATAAAAAATACTATTCCTAAGTTTCCTTTAAAAGTATTCAGAGCTTTGTCTTTCTCTGGATCTCATTTAGGTTTCAAAACTGGTCACATTCGTTTATTATGCTTTTGATGGTGTTAGTTAAAAATAAAATGGTGACTTTCCAAGCATTAGATTTACGGAAGAGCAATTGAAGTTGTTTCTACACCATAAAATACTCATACCTTCTACTCCATAGAATTCTTTTATACATTCCCTTTGAATTATATTTGTATGCTTCACGTCTCTCCCTACACCCTCTCCATCCCACTGTAAATGAATTAGAGGATTTCAGGATACTTGGAGCCTAGGATTCTGTCAAAACTAATTCCTTCTTCATTAAGATAAAGTTGGAAGACTGTCACAGCACTACCAAAGATAGAGATTTCAATTTTCTGGTGGGATGAAGCATAAACAGGGAAAAATAAAATGCATTCTAAAATTCAACTTTTCTTTTCTATTGAATTAATTATAATATACTGCATTTTCTGTGCTTCAAAATCCACTCTTTAGAAGTCAGAGTGGGAATTCTGATTAATCTCCATCTCAAGATATGGGCATTTGATTCTATGTATGTTGTATTTATAGGTTTGTCTCCTTTGTCAAACTGGAAGAATGACAGGTGTTGCATTCTTATCTAGTTTATTCAGTGCTAAAGACTTGTTATACATTTGCTAACAAGTCTGATTAATATACTGTAGAGTAAGATTTATATTAATAGAAAACTGAGAAATAATATCCCTGTCACTTGTATTGGTTGACCAAACCTCAATAAATTGTTAAATTAGGGAGAGCTTTTGTGAATAACCAACCCAGTTTCTAGGTCTACTTTGGAAAGTAGGAAGCTATCTTCAATAAAAAAAAAAAAAGTAGAAGTGATGGACCATAAGAAATACACTCTTTAAGTACATTTGTTTGGTTTTTTGTTTGTTTGTTTGACTGAATCCAATAAAATAGATTACACTTATAATTAAGTTGTTGCATTCTAATTTACCCTCATGCAGTTACTTCAGATTTGCATTTCTGTGATGGCAGTATCTGCGTTCATGGGATCAGATTTTGATCTTATTTACCTTTATGTAAATACACAGTACTGCCACTGAAGCCAAGCAAGTAACTTTGGATTTAAAGCAGATAACTGAGGCCATCATCCAAATGGTTTTCAAATCAACTGTAACTTATTCCCCTCTCACACACAACTGTGATCCTTTAAAAGGCCTGTTCTTACCTTTATATGTGTGAGTAGTCCATTTGCTTTTGACAGAATTACTTGCAGTTTGTAAAGGTAAGCAGGTACATTAGTGTTTACAGGCTTAGGGACACAGTAAATAGTAAGCTGTATTACTGTATGTGGTCGTGATTCTAAAATGTTGACATACAGAATGTTCCAAATATTGCCTTATTGAATAGGATTTATGAATGCCTGGGTGCCACCAATTTAAAATAGAGTTGATTTGAAAATCATACTAACTTGTCATTATTCTAGTCTTGCATTTAATTTTTCTTGATTTCTGTGATACAAAACCAAGGTGTTTCTGCAGAATTAACAATAACATTTGGAAACTATAATTCTTAAGACAATGTATTTCAATTTCATAGTCAAATTTTAACTCCTTAAAAGTTATTTCAGCACAGACATTGACTGTTACCTAAATCTAAGGCCCCGGTCATGCTAGTCAACCTGCCTACTGGTCTATTCAGATGTATCCTGTTTCAGAGTCAGGACCTGGTTTAGCAGACAACCTATATTTATGGCTGGTTTGAAAGGAGATGAGTCCCAATAAACTAATATGTAAATGTTACTGGCTGTGTGGAAATGTATATGGAAGCAAATCCAGTGTCAAGGAAAAAAAAATATTAACTGGGTCATGGGGAACATTTGTCCCATAAATGCACCTGGAAACTAAGAACAATTCTATTATATTGTATGTTAAAAATTTTTATTTAACTAGCAAATTGAAAGAACTAGCAGGAGTCTCATTCAGAGCAAGACTATAAGGTATTTTCACACATCCTTGCAGTACCTTCTGTCTTGTAGTGACTGTATGCCATAACAATTGTTATTGCTATTACCAATTAGCATGTGTCATGTCCTAAAATATCATAGCTGAATGGCCTGGATTTTCCAGAGTTATCACAAGATTACTCCACAATTACCTTCACAATTAGCGTATGCAAATTATAGTTAGGTATAATAAAAACCCCTGATGGCTTAGTGAGGGACACAAAATAGTTACTTCTATTACAATACAACATACACTCACTAAAAGCAATCATGCACGTAGAAGTACTATAAATACAGTAAGACAGTATATCATGTTTGGGATACTTTTGTATCCTACATAGATTCTGATACATAAAGAGTATTTTCTAGGCTACAGTTTGGTTTTGAATGAATTGTGTATGTGTGCTTAGGTGATAATGTCCTAAAATACCATAGTTGGAGGGCAACTCATTCATTAGTTATTACAAAATATACTTTCATGGAATACAACACTACTACACAACTGTGGATGAGGGTTGATAACTCACACAAGTTTCTTCAGAGAAGCGATACGTGAACCAAGACACATCCTGCAAACATTTATATCACTTTAAGTACATTAGCACCTCCCGTGAATTCAGTGGAATGAGCCAGAGGTGTAAAATTACTATCACTGTGCTATGTGTTTTCTTTCCATAGAAATAGGAACTGAAACTTGGAAACATGTTTATTTCATCTGAACATTATCCACTTGATAAGGAAAGTTGTATTTAATGAACCTCAGCACATCTTGTTAGTCATATTGTGGTTGAAAAGCAAGTACACTGCTTTTTCATAAAATGTTGGTTAGTCTAACATGGGAAATTAATTTACTGAAAGGGCTTTATTATGCCACTGACGTGATTATTCTCATAGGATATGTCTACACTGAAAAGTTTTCTTTTTCTCCTAATAAGAAGGCTTATTTCAAAAAACAAAACAAACAAAAAAACAAACAAAAAAAACACAACACAACTTTTTACTTCTCTATGCAGGCATTTCATTATTTCAAAATAAGTGTTTTGTTATTTTGAAAAAAAAAGAACAAAATGTATTTTTGAAATAACTAATTTCCAAAGGGATAGCCATGTTAGTCTAGTCCAGCAAAAAAAAAAAAAAAAAAAAGGAGTCATGTGGCACTTTAAGACTAACAGATTTATTTTTCGCATGAGCTTTCGTGGGAGAAAATCCCACTTCGTCAAATGCTTCGAAGTGGGATTGTCTCCCACAAAAGCTCATGCGAAAAATAAATCTGTCTTAGAATGCCACACAGCTCCTTTTTTTCTTTGGCTGAAATAACTAAACCTGCTTTTATTTTGAAGGAGCAATTCTTTCAAAATAGTTATTTTGAAAAAAGCCATTCCAAGATGCAGAATTGGCTTTTTTCAAAAAATGGCCCTATACTTTTCCTCGCCTTCCCCTATTTCAAAATAGAGTCTAGTAAAGACTCTCATTTTGAAATAATAATTCCTACCTTATTTTGAAATAGATACTCTTCACTAGACTCCTATTTTGAATAATAATTTTGAAATAATGCTATTTCAAAATGAATTATTTTGAAATACATTTGAAATAGTTATTTCAAAATATCTTTGGCAGTATAGACATATCCAGAGAAAGTAGTGGCTCCACAGTTTGTAACTAAAGTTACTTTACTATGGGCACGTCTACACAGCAGTTTTATTTCGAAATAACACTCGTTATTTCGAAATAAAAGAAATTAGGTCTACATGACATTTTCTTATTTCGAAAAGACGGACCTCGTCCTTTCAAAATAAGAATCTTCATTTCAAAAAAGTAAAACCTGTCCCCCCTCGAAATGGCTGTTATTTCAGAAGGGATATTTTGAAATAAAGCTGTTCTTTCGAAACAACACTGTGTAGACCTGTTCTTTCGAAACAGCTCTTTCGAAACAACAGGTCCAAACAGCTTTATTTCGAAATATCCCTTCCAAAATAACAGCCATTTGGACTGCAGGCTTTCCCTTAATTCGAATTAACATTTTGTTAATTCGAATTAACTTATTTCAAAATAAGGATTTTATTTCGAAATAACTCATTTCAAATTCCTTATTTCGAAATAACAATGCATGTGTAGACATATAAGAATCAATATTTCTTCAGAAAACTCCATTTGGTTTTCAAATGATTTCATTGAGTCTGAAGCCAAATATTTTATTTTGAAAAATCTATGGAAATTGCACAAGATAAATTTCATTTATGTGGAAATAGTTGCTTATGAAAACTAGAATTCAGAATTTGCTCTTCCCCCCAAAAAATCAATTTTATGCTTTTAATTGTTGACCAGACTTTGAGAAAGGATAATATTGATGAATGTTGGTTTCAGATTAATGTCTCTGAAACATTTTATTTAAATTATTATTAATATGAAAACTTCTGATATAGAAAATTTATAATTATTCAGTATAACTAGTGATATAGTTGTGTCTAGAGAATCAAAGTGAGATTTGGGCCCAACTCTGGTAGGCATAAATAGACAATCCCTGCCCCAGAATTCTTATAATCTAAATACACAAAGCAAAAGATGAGAGAGGAAACAGAGTCACAAAGAAGTAAGGTGATTGTTATAAGATCATAGCAGGTCAATGGTCAAACTAGGACTAGAAGTTATGCCTCTTGTTCATACTCCCATGCACTAGTGATTTGACTACACTGCCAGGGATCTATATACCACACACACAAAGGTTTAGTTTGTACTGGCCTTGATTGACATTTATTGTTTCTTGGCATTTGTTGCCTTAACGTTCTTTCTAAGTTTTTGCAAAGCAAGAAGAGACCAAGTAGTTATCTGAGAATACATAGTTAGGAGAAAGCCCTCCCATCTTTAATGTCAATACCACCAACTGATTTTCACGCAACTTAAAAAGGAAAGCTTAGCTGGAAAAACAATACTTCAACAATTTTGTGAAGATAGAAAAAAGTTTATGGATGCCAGCATTTCTTATCTTCTACCCACTGTATTCTTTACTCATTCTTTTTTGGTGTGGCAGATCCTTAAAAATGCTGTGTGTCTCCTACAAAATGGTGGGTTCCCTCAACTCTCATTCAATTTGTGTATCCAAACACCATAAACATCTAGCCAAAAGTGGGCATAAAATGTACATAGGCCTTGCTTTATAAATGCATGGTCCTGCGTGGTTGCACAGTGTGTCACATGGCTTTTGAAAAATGATGACACAGGATAGTTAGACGTGTCAACTTCTGTCATCCCACTATGGTGCAAAATGTATTGTCCTTGATGCCAGTGAATCACTGAAACCTTGGTAACTTTATTATACAAATGCATTTTACTTTACCTTGGAATATAGTATTATTGGTGTCTGATGTATACATTTTCAAGGTGTCTCTCTCACATACACATTGCCTGAATGAATCAGGAATTATGAGCGTGATCCAACACCAGTTTAAGTCAGTGAAAAGATTGCCATTGACTTCAGTGGAGCTGGATCAAGCCATATATTTGGTGAGTTTTGTGCATGTGGAGGGAACGAGAGAGTGTGAATAACCATAAAATGACTGAACATTTAGAAGCGTACCGCAATTACATTAGTCCAGACAAGGAATTTACCTGATTTTCCTCTTCAGATAAATCACTGCTCTATAATGTTAAGATCTGACCTCTGAAAGCTTAATGTAATGGGTGAGAGATATCACACCAGCACTATGGTTTTCAGCAGTGGGAGCCTCCATAGCGGAAGCTTGTAGACAAGGAAGACTCAATTAGGGGTGTGAAAGAATTTCTTAACTGAGAACTGACCAGGTTGAGACATGAATGGTTTAACAGGCCTGAAAGAGAGCAGATTTAGAAGGAATGCACTCTAAGACAGTGCTATTAGAGATATGGTGAAGAACTGCAGATCTAAAGAATGTAATCAATACCTCTCTGTGCCAGCCTACCATGTCCTTGTTTTTCCCTCTCCACATGTTGTGCTGACATCCTTGACTTATTGTTTATAAACCTGCCTAGATTGTGCTAACTTGTAACACTGTTTTTCTTGACTGTTATACGAGATTTTTTCCTTTTGACCCTGCTTCCTTTTAGGGAACTGATATTAGTTTGTACCAATTAGAGAATGTTAGGTCTTGTTACATCTACCTATGTATGTTAATGTAGCTGTTAAGCTATAAAAGTTTCTGTAATGCATCTCAGGGGCAGAGACCAGGATCATTGAGTCCAGCTCCCTGCACTCATCTCAGTCCTAAGTACCCTTATAAAACCATCCAGGACAGATGCTTGTCTAACCTGTTCTTAAAAACCTCCAAGGTAGGAGATTCCACAACCTTCTGAGAAAATAGTGTTTAATCACTCTGACAATTAGGAGTTTTTTGCTAACGTCTAGGCTGAACCTCCATTGCTTTGATTTAAGCTCATTGCTTCTTGTCTTATCATGTGATTAAGGAAAATATTTTTTTTTCCTTCTTCCCCAAAACAACCTTTCAAGTATTTGAAAACTGTTATCATATCCCCTCTCAGTCTTCTTTTTTCTAGACTAAACAAACTCATCTCTTTCAATCTTCCCTCATAGGTCAAATGTTCCAGACCTCTAGTAATTTTTGTTGCCCTTCTCTGGACTTTCTCCAGTTTCTCCAGGGGTGGCTAAAGGGCCTCTGGCACTCCAAGCTTGCTTTTTCTTTTGCACCACCCCCATGGGGGGCAGAACCCAGTCTTCACTCTGGGCTTGGTTGGCCCTTCCCCAGGGCATGGCCCAGCCAATGGGGCAGACTCCACTCTCCCACCCCTCCCCTGGGCTGGCCCTCCCACCCTGGGGGCAGGAAGGGCTGGCCCAGAGGCAGGGTGGGGAGCGGGGTCCACCCCATGCGCCAGCCCACCACACCCCCAGCCTGGAGCCGTACACCCATTAGCTGGGTTGCCCCAAGCCAGGGCCTTTTTGGCTTATGGCTTGAGCCAGCCCTGAATTTCTCCATATTCTTTTTTAAATGTGGTGCCCAAAACTGGACACAGTACTCAAGTTGAGGCCTAATCATGGTGGGTTGTTTCATTGACTCACATGGGGTTACTGGAATGATCTACCTCAGCCCTTTTCTCCCATACATGGTATAAAACAATTCTGATATTTAAAAGTAATTGGCCTATAACATATATGGTTAGGAGACTGGAAATTTCATAACATAATGAAAAGCAGAACTTGAGGGCTACATTCAATATAACTTATGAAGTCAGGGCAATTACACCAAAGAAGGGTTTAGCCCACAATCCTTTAAATTAGACTAGCGAGTGTACTGTATTATGAGATTAGTCTTATACAAGCAGTGAGTTACTGGCTATATTACTAGAGGACTTTCTAGAATTACCATAGATTTGTAAATTTGGTTCCTTCCTCAGGTTAGTGTTGTTTTATTAATTAATATTTTTCTTTCATCAATACCTATTTGTCTGCCTTTTTAGTAATTCAACATGGAGACAGAGTTTCTGCATTTCTATGATTTCCTTGCTTCTGAATATCTGAATTTTTTTTGTAATCATCTTGAGTTGTCAGATATATTACAACCATGATAGGTCACCAATCCATAGTAACTAAAATAATAAAATATAGAAATCAGAGTTGAGTAAAACCATGTATAATTAAAGCCAGATAATTAAAAGTACTATTAAATTGGATAGCTTAGATATATTCATTGGGCTTTGCAATTGATTCATACCAAAATTGCACTAGCATTATTTTACCACTTTTGATGTGGATCTATAAGCAGATCAGCTCTCAATTCCTGTACTTTATCCTGTACTGTAGACACAAAACAGGTTACTACACATATGAATTATACAACAAAACAATATTTGAGAGGTGCTAAAAGTTCTTTATGCAGGAGCAAGTCCCTTTTCACATTGTTTGGTCAGACTGGTTGGATACTGACAGCAAAGGAGGAGGGAATTATAACCATTTATACTGGGTACTCCAGCTAAAGGGACAGATTAGGGCATTCTTACCTATGCTGAATAAACCTTTACTTCACAAGCGAGCCTGTTGAAATAAATATGACCACTGAGTTCAGTAAGGTGCTGTTCAGCATCAAGAAAGCCAAGGAGAGGTCGGAGGATCTTGATGTGCTCTAATGAAGGAAGGATTGTCATGTTCACTTAACTTTGCTTACCTTGGAGTGTTTCATGGCAGTGTAATGTAATCAGATGTAGCATGGAGAAACACTTGGTAAGAAACTGGACAGAGTATTTTGTAGATGTCATCAGAAAGACAAAAAGTTGCATTGCATGGTACTGGGTACTGCATATATAGAGTATGTGAGAATCTGTATGTCAAAAAGCTTTTGTATTTCAATTTCCATTTCATAATGCACTGGTTAGTTTCACAGTTCAAGTGATTTTTTTTTTCCTTTTTTCTGTTCCTTCGGGTGTCAAGTATCTAAAAACAATGAGAATAAAATACAAATGAGAGAAACTGGGTAAAGATGACAGTGTCAGTCTAATCAAAGCACTGTGGAAGCACTGATGTGCTGCTGGGAATTTACATATAACTCCTTTTATAAAAGAAAGGAAGATTCAGGATGATTTTTCTGTCTCAAGTGGAGTTTACTCTTCT
Source organism: Podocnemis expansa (assembly GCA_007922195.1). Taxonomy (NCBI): domain Eukaryota; kingdom Metazoa; phylum Chordata; order Testudines; family Podocnemididae; genus Podocnemis; species Podocnemis expansa. Next base: position 604,661 of record ML682059.1, read on the forward strand.
CTGTTTACTTCTGAACCATTTCCTCAAACGTGACCTGTCCGTGGGACTCACAAAAATACTTCTGAAGAGCAGATATGGGTGGTTTTGATATACAAGACATCAAACCAATTTTTTTAATAAATAACTGGGGGAGGATGCCTCATAATACCTATAAATTCTTTACCTCTGTTTCTTTTCAGATTACACAAGGTGAACACTCCACTGAAGTCGATAGCACTATTAAATATAATCCATTCCAGTATTTTTTTTTTCAGGAATAGAATGTAAGCACATCCAGCCAACACACTTAATAATTTTGTTTGCCAACCAGTGCCATCTCCCTCCTTGATTACAAGAATACATTTTTCCTTAAATGAGAAAACAAACATCAATTCCTTCACAGTTTTAAGTTACCACATTTGGAGCACAGATAGCTGGGGCATGTAGGGAATATAAGAGGTCAGTAGATGATTTTTTTTTTTTTTGGGTGGGAGCTCCTTGCTAAAATCTTGACAGCATGTAATAATAATAATAATAATAATAATAATAATAATAATAATAATAATATAGCAGAGAATAGTGTCCAGTTTCATATACAGAAACATTTTTAAAGCTGTCAGTAAAATTTTGCATGAAAGAAAGGCTTCATTTTTTTTTTAATGGTAGAGTAACACTTTCATCTCTTTGGAAACATATCTTCTGTTTTTATTTTAAACTAAATGTACCAGTGATCTACATTTTCTCATTAAGAGCCAACATTTAAGAATTACTGAGAATGTATTAACAATAAGCCTCCATATGGAAGTATAAATAATTCACAAGTTATGTATTGTTTTCCATTTCTTAGGGATATAAACTTGGCAGCAATCAAGGTGAGTGTCAAGATTAATTATAGTTAAAATGCTGAGGTAGAGATACTGTTCCTGACAAAGCAGTGAACACATCCAAATTTTAAAATAAGTCTATGTATGGACTGAATATTGTAATTTACAAGTAATGTAGTTACTGAACACTCAATCAGAAATAACAAAAATGAAAGAAATTATAAATACCAGACATAATTATTATATAGCATAACAGTTTTAAAGGAGTTAAAAAAAAAAAGACATTTAAGCAGCCATCATCCACTTCAGAAAACTGTAAAATTGTAGTTGCAATCAGTTCCAGAATATATGCCAGAAATACGTGTTCATTATTATGACTCACTCTCCACTTAGCCTACATGACTGTGCTACAAGGAACTTGTGGCATTTTAAAAGTGCTTTCAGACTGCCGTGAATGCTGCTGAGGTATTTAACATTGTTCTCTAGGTTGTTAACTGTTAATATGGTGCTCAAAAATTGCAGAAGTATTTTTTTTATTTTTTAATGCATGTAGAATTTCATTGACTTTTCATATCATTGCCTGTCAGTGTAATAATATTTGCAATATGTTTACAAGCAAATTGTTTCAGTTGTTCTATTTAAGACAACTTTACTATCTGAAAGTTGGTTATATAACCACACTGCAGTTTCTTGGAATGTGTTGTTCAGCTCAAGTAGTCAGTGCATATTTTTGTTTCCTTTTCTGTTAGTTAAAATTAAAAGTATCTTTGTTGTCAAGCAGATGTTGCATTATTGTTATGGGAATTACACTATCAAAGCACACAAAGGCAGTAAACACATCTGTATGCATCTTCAATCTGGACAGGGAGCCAAAGTTGATATTAAGTCATTAGCACCTAAGTTGTTGAATAGAACATTCATTTTTTCCCCCTGTTAACTAGCAAAATGCTGATTTTCATTGTTTAATATAGATCCTGAGCCCTGGACCTAAATGGTGTCTGATCTTGGAAATCTCATGCTGGTGTAAGATAAAAATTCAGGTCAGCAGATAAAATGCTGATAAAAATCCATCCTGTGATAAGCCCAAAGAGATCTGTCTAAACAGGTGATATCTTTCTTAAATTTATCCTTATATAGGAGAAACCTGAACTGCTGGCTTCCATTTCTATCACTTGAGCTTTCCTTTAGGAAACCCAGATTATTAAAGGGCCTGGAACCCTACTGAGAGTTTTGAATTTCTTTATTTGATCCCACTATAGTTAAAACAATATAGTATAAAATATCCATACATTTTAAGATCACATAGAACCTGTAGTGATATGTTTCTAGAAGGTTGTGAATTTAGAGACATACCCTAGCATGTGCCCACGTTGTGTGAATTGGGAGACATGCCCTGGAGAAGATCTACACAGCTGCTCCCAGATACACACCTGGATATCTGTCTGTATGATTAAAGTTCTATTCCTTACTCATTCAGTAGTATCGTCTTTAATGAACCCTCAAGATCATTACATGGTGTCAGAAGATGGTAAATGAGTTTGGAAACTAAAAAGACTTGGAGAAAAATTCCTGTGTTTGCAACTGAAAACAGAAAAACACCAGGGATCTCTGAAAACAAAGGAAGGCTTCAGAAGGGTAAGTCAAACTCTAAACATGGATGTTTTACAGGCTCCTTCACCTCTCCAAATGTCAGGTAATGTTGCAGAAAACTGGCTAAAGTTTAAGCAGCGATTTCTGTTGTATTTGTCTGCCATTGGAGCACAGAACAAAGATGAAAACCAAAAATCATCTATATTTTTGCATGTTGTTGGGGAGGAGGCACTGCATGTATATAATAACTTTGAATTTGAAGATGATGAAAGCATGAATTTAAACATTATACTGACTAAGTCTGAGGAATATTGCTTGCCAAAAATGAATGTGACTTTTGAGAGTCGTAGATTTTTTACATGCATGCAAACACCAGATAACACCATAGAGCAATATGTTACAGAATTAAGGAAACTTAGTAAGAGCTGTAACTTTGGTGGCTTGTCAGAGTCTCTGATCAAAGACGGACTCATTTGTGGCATTACAGACAATGTGTTAAGAGAAAGACTGCTAGAGCAGGGGAGATCTCTTTGAATGAAGCCCTCCAAATACAGGGCCACTGAAATGGTAAAAACACAAGTAAAAGAGCTGAATTCACCAGAAGGAACAGTTCATGCACTTAGACAACAGCATATAGCCAGAGTGGTTCAAATCACAATGTGGAACCAACCCCTGTTATCAGAAAGGCTGAGTACAGATGGTCTTGTGGCAAGTGTGGATCGTGGCATGGTCCCACACAGTGTTTTGCCTATGGGAAACTCTGTCATAATGGTGGGAAACTTAATCATTTTGCAGACTGCTGCAGATCCCAAAGACAGAAAAATCAAGTGCAATTAGTTAGTTACAGTGAGACTGAGGAGTGCTTTGTAGATGTACTGGGATCAAACATAGTGAGGGGGAATGGATACTGCCTGACAGTGAATGGAACAGTCATTCTACTGAAATTAGACACAAGAGATCAGGTTAACATTCTGTCTTCATGAGATTATGAGAGACTGAGAATAAGACCTAAACTGGGACCAACAAATATAAAAGTAACTGGGTATTCTGGAACAAATGTACCCATGCAGGGGTGCTGCATTGCTGGCATTAACCGTAAGAACACCATGTACAGGCTGCCTTTCATTGTAGTGCCACAGGAAGTGACACCAATTATGGGCCTAGCCGCCTGTAAGAAACTGAATTTGGTAAAAAGAGTGCTCTCTCTACAAGAAAGTGCTGCATCTGGCTATGATGCACTCTTTGAAGAATATCAGGACCTGTTTCAGGGATTGGGTTCCTCTCAAGGTAAACATACAATCTGCATAAACAAGCAGGTCCCTCCAGTTATTTATCCATGTAGAGAGGTGGCATTTGCAATCCAGAATAAACTCAAGGCTGATCTTGAAAGGATGGAAGCAATGCAAGTAATGCAAAAAATAGAGGAACCAAAAGAATGGGTGAGCTCCCGAGTCATAGTGCAAAAATGTAATGGTCAGCTACAGATATGCTTAGATCCCAGAGACCTCAGACCTATACAAAGAGAACACTTCAAACTACCAACTACAGAAGAGATTATGGCTCAGTTTGGAAATGCTCAATATTTCAGTAAATTGGATGCATCCTCTGGATTTTGGCAGCTAAAATTAACTGAAGAAAACTTGAAATTATACGCTTTCAATACTCCATTCAGAAGATAAAGATTGTTATGCTTACCCTTTGGTGTAGCTTCAGCACCAGAGATATATCACAAAATTATATACATGATCTACAAACATATTAGTGTTGTGGACACCTCCACAGGTGACATCAACTGGGGCTCTACAACAGAGGAGCATGATCATTGGCTTTGGCAAGTGTTGGATGCAACTAGAGCTGCATACCTCAAACTAACTTAGGAGTTAGAGAACTGACTTTTATAGGGGACATTGCCCCATGAAGGTGGAAAACCAGGCAAGAAAATTTCAGTCTTTGAAATGATGCCACGTCCCCAGTCAAAGAAAGATGCCCAACAGTTCCTGAGAATGGTTAACTATCTTGGAAAATCCATACCTGATCTTTCTGCCAAGACGGCACTATTGACACAACTCCTACAGGACAAAAATGAATGGTTCTGGGATGCTGCATGGGAGGAATCATGGGAAGGTTTAAAACAGCCCTTGATACAGGAACCAGTATTGAAATTTTATATTCCAGAGAAGTCTATTAAAATTTCAGCAGATGCATCACAGTCTGGGTCGGGTGCGGTGATTTTACAAAAGCATGAAGACTGCTTGCAGCCCGTGGCATATTCATCCAAATCACTGGCTGATGCAGAGACTAGGTATGCACAGATTAAGATGGAGCTTTTGGCAATCTTGTTTGCATTTGTGAGATTCAATCAGTATATTTATGGACAGAGTGGAAGTTGAAACTGATCATAAGCCCTTGATTGCATTATTTAGCAAACCACTAAATGACTGTAACTTAGGGATTCAAAGCATGATGATAAAATTACAGAAATACAATTTGTTGGTGACCTACACATCTGGCAAATTTATGTTCACAGTAGGTGCACTTTCCAGAGCAGTAGCACCCATGGTACCTGAGAAGACACTGGAAACAGAAGTGCAAGCCTATGTAGATGTGATTATGAGAGCAAATGCAGTAACTAACGAGAGATTGGAACACATGAGAGATGAGAGTGAGAAAGATGAATCATTGGGAATCCTTAAAGAAGTGACAATTAAAGGATGCTCTGAAATATTAAGCAGTTGCTCTCTAAGTATAAGAGACTATTGGAATGGCAGACATGAACCGACTGCAGTAGATGGGGTGATTTTCAAGGGTGGTAAGGTTGTAAGTCTATGGAGCATCTGAAAGGAAATGCTACACAAGATCCATGAAGGTCACTTAGGAATTGAGAAGTGCAAAGAATGAGCATGAGAGGTCATGTATTGGCTGCAGATCAATTGCAACATTACCAATGTCATAAGAAACTGCTTTTTGTGGTTGAAATACAAGCCATGCCAACAGGCAGAGACAATGAGACCCCATCCTGTTCCACAGAGACCTTATGAGAAGGTAGGTGTTGATTTATTTACTTGGCATTCCAAGGATTACTTAATAGTCACTGATTATTAGTTCTATATCCAGAAATTTGCATACTGCACAATACTAATAGTAATTCAGTGATCACTGGCATGAAAGGAATGTTTTCCAGAGATGGAATTCCTGATGAGGTCTTCAGCGACAATGGGCCACAATTTTCAGGTGCAGAATTCAGGCAATTTGCCTCAGATTGGGATTTTCATCACAAAACATCCAGTAAAAATTACTCCCAATCCAATGGACTTGTGAAAGGTCTATACAGATAGTAAAGAACCCAATTAAAAAGACTTTTGAAAGTGGAGGTGGTCTGTATACAGCATTGCTGGTCTACCGAAGTACACCCCTGGAGAATGGCTTTTTTTCCAGCTCAGCTGTTAATAGGAAGAAGGATCAGATCTAATTTACCTGTCACTTATAACTTGCTGCAATCTCAGAACAATGCTCCATTTGGAAGATGAAAGAAAATCATCAGTGGAAGCAGAAATATTATTTTGATAGAAGGGCTTATGATCTTCCATCCCTTAACCCAGGTGATAGAGTATGCCTGAAGAATCACACCTCTAATACTTGGGGCCAAAGAGGTACTGTTAAAAACCAGCTGCATCCACGGTTTTATATGGTCCAGACAGACCAAGGGGACAGATTTTGATGTAATCAAAGGAATCTACAATTTATTCCAGAGAATTCCAACACTGTGAATGTTGAGGTAGATTCTGGCATGCCTCCCCTGACTGAACTGATATCTTCAACATATGGTAATGAAACTGTCAGGGAACAAGCGAACTCAGACTGGAACGAAGGACCAGTACTGAGAAGATCTAGCAAAGTCATCAGATGTCCAGAAAGACTCATAGGCTATGTCCACAGGTTGCTTTTAAATTGAAACGACTGTTGTTTCAATTTTAAAAAAAAAAAGTCATGACCGGACGCTATTTCATTATTTTGAAATGACGAGCTCTGTCGTTTTGAAACAACAAACTTTATTTTGAAATGGTAAAACCTACTAGGAAATCAAAATAGCTGTTAAATTGAAATGGTTGTTTCAAAATAATGGCATTCAGACATGTTATTTCAAAATAACCATTATTCCAATTTAACACTTTTGCCCTTCTCCTTCCCAGGGTGCCTTTCTTCTCCTATATATTAGGTGGGGGCATGGCCCAGTGAGAGGGCCATGTTGCCACACATCCCATGGTGCCCCTCTCCTGAATCAGAATAGCAGTCCGGACTTTCTATTTTGATTTGGTGTTTTTGCTTAATTCAATGTAAGTTAAATTGATTTAATATTTTTATTTCAAATTAAGTTATTTTGATTTAACATAAATCAAGTTAACCCTGTACTTGTGGACGTAGCCATAGAGACTTGCTAGAATATGTGAGGGAAAGGGGTTGTAAAGATGCACTTGAGAGAGATGTGCTAGTAACCTCTCCTTTCTAGGTATTTCAGATCCTGCGTTTAAGGACTGTTCTTCTGCATGTTTTTTAGATACCTGTTATGTGTTGTTAGATGTCAGTGCATGCATCATTAGCTAGCTTTTATATGTATCTAAATGTTTACTTATTTTTCCATGGGCGGGGGGGAAATGTAGTGATATGCTTGTAGAAGGCTGTGAATTTAGAGACACTCCCTAGCATGGGCTAGTGTTGTGTGAATTGGGAGACATGCTCTGGAGAAGATATAACATGGCTGCTCCCAGGTACACAGCTGGATGCGTTTCTGTATGATTAAAGTTCTACTCCTTACTCATTCCGTAGTATGGTCTTTAATGAATCCTGAAGATCATTACAGAACCATCATACCCTTCTGGTGGCATCTGACATGTAACCTGTGGATCCCAGATGACCCTTGAGGCAATAAATGGTGGCCTTTGAAGGTAGCTATGTTAAAAAGAAAATGTTTGATTATTAATTTAAAGTGTGTTCCCTGTAAGTTTAGATCAGTCCTGTCACTAGCAAGGAGAGAAAGGATGCTGCCACTTGCCATGCAGTCCCATGGGCAGTTGTGATTTGAGCCAGGCTCACTCTGAGTGGTTGCTGATTCATCCATACCACATCTGCTCATTTGTCTCTTGCTGCATCTCAGGAAAAGGAGGAGAGAATAGCTTTGGCTGCTCCATGATCTGCTTACCGGTCTAAAGAGAATGTCAAAGGAACTTGATTGCATCTAACCAAGCTTAGGGTAGCACCAAACAAAGACTGAGTCTCCTTCCTCCGACAGACACACAGGGCAGCACAAAGGAAGAGAATGTGTGACCCAGAAACTATTTATAGTTCCCTTATTTTTTCTACCTTAATTGATGACAGAGAAGCCTCTAACTACTTGCAAGAACCCCTTTGGGAGCCACATGACAGATAGGGATAGCTGGCACCATGTTTGAGCAACTCTCCTTCCCCATTGCCAACAAGCACATGGATCTGTGGGCTGGTGGAAGGAAGGCAAAAAGTTGATTGTCAACTCCATGCTCCTCCACACAGTCAGTAGAAGAGGATTTTTGCTTTCTGTGTGCTACCTGAATGGCAACAATTGGGCAGAACAGGACAAATAACCTACATCATAGTACTTACTATGGACCCTTGATATTCTTGAAATAATGGGCGAAAGATTTTAAGGAAGACAATTTGTTACCAGGGGAACTTTTGGAGGATGGGTTTACCCCAAAGATTGTTAGTGTGGTGGTCTGCCCTTTTGGAATTTCCAGAGACATGACTCATCTTCCTTTGAGAGAACATAGCATCAGCCCTCCGATCAAAGTAAAACACACAAGCTGTGATACTTCAAAAACAAGTGTAAATGTTATATAGATGTGAGTGATTATGTTTAGTAGAGAGGGATAGAAGACTGATATGATTGTTATGATGTTTACTTCTAATAATATATTACTTATAATTGACTACTATTTATTATTAAAGTGCTATCTTAACACTTTATACCTTATCACTATATACTTAACAATCTAACATTCAGCAAGTGCTAGACCATGCAGTTGCTGAATAAATACTAGAGGGATGCACTCTTGCTACAAACATTCATCTTTGTTGGCTGGCATACCATCTGTGTTCATTTGCAGGGGTCCTTCTTTGCTGTTAAATCTGATTGAAGGATTACTTAAATCTTAGACACACAGCATGGACTCAGTTAGCCCATTTGCCTGTGGTCCCGAGGCACCTGTGTAGCTACCCAATGATAGGATTACCTTTGCCTAAGACACAGAATGGAGGCTCAAGTTAGTCTGGTTGTCTAAATCCTGGCTTGGACACAAAGTGGAGACTCATTTAGCTCAATTTTCTGCATCTTCTGTCATCATCTTAAGGTTGCCTTTGGTTTAGACACAGAGCAGGGACTTGGTTAGCCCAATCATCTAAAAGCCAGTGTGGACACAAAGTTGATCTGTTATCCTGGTTGTCCAGCGCCAAGATGTATCTTTAGTTTTAGTGATTCTTCCACTTATTAAATTATTCTCAGCCTTGTCCTCAGTTTGCTTGTTCAGAATCTCACCTTTTCCATCTTCTCCTCAGCTCTCTCTTCTTTTGGTTTCCTCCTTCTCCTAGCACTCTCCTTCTTCTGGCACATCTCAGCTAGTACAAAACAGTCTTCCAGGTCCTGGCTTTATATACAAAATAGCAATGAAGATGAAAGACATTCACATAAGGAGTAAATTGTGTGTCAAAGTCAGTAGAGGAGGGGTACACTGGGGGGAGAGAGAACATCAGAGTAGGTGGCATTTGGAAAGACTGCAAATGGTAAGGGAAGGACAATGTCAGGATGGAGAAAAATTAACCATTTAATTACCACATTTCATATTCATTCATTATCTTTTGTCTTAAAGATTCCTTTTCTACAACTTATCAATGTAAACACTAAGGATGCTTAGGTAGTAATATCACTCTTTATTTGTTTAATAAATTATTTTAATTCCTCAATTTACATATTGTTCAGTTTTAAACCTCATTTTCATTTTTTCCACCTCTATTATCTCAACTTTCTTTGTAGCAGCTATGACATAAATCCACAGCTATAATCTGCTCTGTTGAATGTTTATGCAGTTCACTGCTTACAGGACATAAGGCATATTATCCCTCCATGTAGTGGAGCTCACTGATAGCAGAAAGTGTCCTGTGTCTATTGATCCTTCCACCCGTATCATGAGGCATGGAATGAGGGGCTTAGATCAGGAGTGGGTTAGGGCATGGAGGGAGCTATGGCCAGTTCTTCACTGGCAGAACTTTATGCTAATGGATAATTTAGAGCTGCTCCTGTGCATCTCCTATGCCAAACCAGGAAGTTATTGGTCAAGAAGTTGCAAGCAATTTCCTCTGACCATCTTCTCCAGAGCTGCTGAGCAGATCTTGGACAGGATAGAGAATCTAGCCCAGTATGTTTAGTCTTCAGGCTAAAAAAGATTGTATGCCACTAATCTAGTTCAGTCTCCATAACTCTGCCATAGTAATTTACCTTGGCATTGGTAGATGTTTATCTACTATGAAGATTCCCTTAAATAGGATAAAATGTCAGTAAATAGGATAGCAGTAAGATGCCACTGATCTCTTCTATTCCAAGTTTGAAAAAAGATGTCTGATTTCTTCTGGGTTCTTTTGATCACTCCTATGGTTCCACTGGTACCTTACATTACATTTTAATGGTTTCTAAATTACAAGTTTCTCATGTAATCAAGATGACTTTTTTTCAGTGGATGTAAACTAGATGTAGTTTCTGTATTTATGTGGGAGACTTCAGTATTCACTGTAAAATTATTTTGGGTTCATTTACATGGGAATTAGAAAGGTTATCAGGTTGTATTTTTCTTAATTACACAAATCATGTAATGATCAGTCTGAAAGGAAATTGAATATGTTTGACCATATTATTTCATGACTCAGCAATATTGTTCCTAAAGCATTTCTGATCTTTATATATTGGGATTTTAATCTGCCTTTTGTAATATCAAGGCAGAAAGAAATTTTCTGAAAACAAAAAGAAAGTAAATATTTCAGGTAGTGCAATGTGCTAAAATGAAAACACTGGAAATTAAACATAGGGCAGGCAATCAGTCTTGGACATGTAGCTCCCTCTATTATATGCTTCAAGTCTCAGAGGGAAGGTTGGGTACTTCTTCTGGCCAAGAAGGGATAGTTTATTTTCTAGTTCCATTCAGGTCTTGAATCTTATGCTGAGCATGGCAAAAGAAAGCCATTGCAAATCTGTGCTATGTTCGCACACAGGGGGTTATTTCAATACAAGTTGTATCGAAATAACGCCTTATTTCGAAATAAGTAATTCGAATTACCAGTTTGTTAATTCGAATTAAGGAAAAAAGCTCAAAGTGAAATAGCAAGTTCAGACAACAGTTATTTTGAAATGAGTCACTGTTGTTTCGAAGCAACATGTTTGGACGGCATTGTTTTGAAACAATCGTTTTGAAACAACGTTGTTTCGTTCCCACATGGGGCTTAAGTTGTTTTGAAACAACGCCGTGGTTTCGAAACAATGGAACCCATTGTTTTGAAACAACAGCACATCGTGTGAACTTGGCCTTTCTTATTTCGAAACAACCTCTGTTGGACATGTCCATGAGCATCTGGCCTGAGACCACATATTTATCCCATAAAAGCCACCAAACTACTTACCTAATGGTAATAACATCCAGTCATTGCTGACTTGTGTTGTATGTTGCTAAAGGCTTAGATTCTTGAGGTATTCACAACTCAGTGGTATATACTTTTGACTTAATTATAGGCTTCTATTCTGTATTAGTTATTCTATTTTCAATGATTTTTGGTAGTTTTTTGTTGGCTTTTCCCCCCTCCATACATGTTGCTCTGTGTTGATATTACAGAATGCAAGTTAAAGCAAGAATATGATGAGATTTGATGGTCCTTAATTCTGGCAGAATTTTGATCAACAGACTTGGATTGGCCCCCTGAGGAAGCTGTTTCCTGCACATATGAGCTTGTGCTAGAAGGTTCTACTGTGCTGTAGGAGTGGTGGTGTCAGTCACAAGACTTAACCTGAAGCTTTAGTTAATCTTATAAATAGCTTGGGCCCAGGATGTTGCACATCTTGAAAATAAGGGCTGATAGTCTGGACTTTAGTCAATATTCTATTCACATACAAGGATAAATTATTATCATTAAATTTATGGTCCCACTCATGGAAAAGCCCAGTAGATGGAACTCTCATTAAAGTAAGTTGGAGTTTAGTGCATGAAGAGCTTATAGAGCTGACCTCTGAAGAAGGGTCTACAGCTGGTATATTTTGCCAGAGGAGAATAAAAGGCATCACAGAAATGTAAGGCACGAAGGGACCTTGAGGCTTCATCAAGTCTAGTTCCCTTCACTGAAACAGGATGAAGTGGCCCCTCCCTTGTCTTGCCATTAAAATGGTGTGACTCAAATGAAGTCTGTGGACCTGCTTCTGATTTCCAATGGTATAAATGAAGGCAGAATTTGATATATACAGTAAGGACACTTCCATTCTCCAGCAGCCAAATCAGACACCTCAAGTAGATACTGAAAATCCCGATGAAGACAAGTAGGGGGGGGAAGAGTGTCTTTTCAAAGCAAGAGGGTAATAAGTTAATTCCTACAGATTTAGCACAATCTTTCCAAGGTGTAAGCAGGTGCTGCACTAGACCCACCTGGAGGGTGCCTCCTGGTGGTGTTTCTGGGGAATTTGCTCAAGTGGTCCGCTCCAGGTGGTCCATGCTTCACTCCTTTACATGCCAACTCTTCCTCCCGAGTCCAGCCCTGGGACCTTAACCCTCCGGCTAAGCCCTAAGTCCACCCCTTCTGGGGTTCTAGCCACAAATACAGTCTATGGCCCTGCTAACACTCGTGCTGGCCACTAAAAGAGTTAATGGCCTATGAGCCTGTGCCAGCTCTGGCATCTGTGCCACTCCTGGCATGCTGTGGGAGCAGGGAAGAGCCTGGGCCTGCCCACTTCTCCAGGCCCCGGCCCAAGGACCATAAGTAGCTCCACTGAGGCCTCCACCTCCCTCCAGTCTGTGCACAGTCCATGTTGGTTCCCTGGGCTACTTCCTCACAGTCCCAGCTGCACACAGTTTCACCACTGAAGTCCAGCTGCTATCCACTCCTTGGCTTCCTTGCCCCAAACCGTTGCTCCAGCCACTCTCACAGTCTGTTCCCCTGGGGTTCTCAATTCAAGTCAGTTCCAATTTCTGCTCCCACTTGGAGCTCTCTGGGGTGCTGATTCCCACAGCCAGCCTGCCAGGGGGAAGTGTCTTCTCCCTGCAGCTCGCACAGCAGACTGACCCTAGCTAGCTCTGCTGCCTTACTTTTATACTGGCAGCCTCCCTCTGATTGGCTGCCACACACCCACACCCTTTTTAACTCTGTGTGGGCCATAGCAGAGCAACTGCCCTGCTACACAAGGAAAAAAAAAATCTCTTCCTACTCTGTCCCCAGCTTATGACCATGTCACTGATTTGCCCGAAATACCCTTTTGAGAGACTCCAGATTCTTCATATCTAGCATAACCAAATCATGGCTGGCTTTTCTTTACCCTAAGGATAGAAATTAGTCCAGACAACCTTTTTTCCTGGCCATTGAATTGTGGTGGGAGACAGGTCAGCTCTATATAGTGTGTAAAATATGTTTAGTTATAAATGTAATACAAGCCGCCCTTGTGTGAAACACTTATGCATATACTATGCACAGCATGGATGGAGCTACTATAAAATGGGGGAAAAACTTGTTCTATAATTGCTCGCAGAGAGTAGTTATCAATGATTCACGGTCACGTTAGAAGCCTGTAACAAGCAGGATACCACAGGGATCAGTCATGGGTCTGGTTCTGTAAAGTATTTTCATCAATGATTTAGATGATGGGAGAGAAAGCACAATTATAAATTTGCCAATGATACCACACTGGGAAGGTTCTAAATGGTCTGGAGGATAGGATCAAAATTTAAAATGAATTGGACAAACTGGTGAAATGGCCCAAGGTAAGCATAATGAAATTCAATAAAGGAAAGTGCAAAGTACGCTGCTGCCTAGGAGGAAGAATTGCAGAAAGGGATTTCAGTGTCATAGTGGACTGCAAGCTAAATATGAGTCAACAGTGTAACACTGTTGCAAAAAAAGCAAACACCATTTTGGGATGTATTAACAGGAGTATTATAAGTAAGACACAAGAAGTAATTCTTTTATTCTCCTTTACCCTGATGAGGCTTCAGTTGGAATATTGTGTCCCATTCTGGGCACCTCATTTCAGGAAACACATGGACGGATTGGACAAAATCCAGAGAAGAGCAACAGGAATGATTAGAGGCTGGAACACTTATGAGGGAAGACTGAAAGAGACTGGTTTGTTTAGTCTAGAAAAGAGGTGACTGAGAGATGACATAACAACGGTTTTCAAGTAACTAAAAGGATGTCATTAGGAGGAGGGAAAAAAATTGTTTTCCTTGACTGCTATTGATAGGACAAGAAAAAATGGGGTTAAATTACAGCAAGGGAGGTTTAGGGTGGACATTAGGAAAAAAAAATATAACTGTCAGGGTGATTAACCATTGGAATAAGTTGCCCAGGTAGGTTATGGGATCTCCATCATTTGACATTTTTAAGAGCAAATTAGACAAGCACCTGTCAGGGATGGTTTAATGGGAGTACTTGGTCCTGCCATGAGTGCAGGGAACTGGACTCAATGACCTTTCATGGTCCCTTCCAGTTTCTATGATTCTATGAAGACAGAAGTCCAGATTGTCAGCTGATAAATACTGGCTTACTGTGCTTGAGGTCAATGCAACCACACTTGTTTAATTCAGAGGAGGGTTATGATGGATATAGAACAAAACAAAACAAAATATTTACTTTTTATGAAAACATTGTAATCTTAAGTACAGGTTTTCTTTTGAAATCCATGTTTCAATTTGCTAAGATCAGGAATATTATTCCATCTAAATCAAGGGTCTCAAACTCAAATCACCGCGAGGGCCGCATGAGAACTAGTATATTAGCCCAAGGGCCACACCACACAGGAGGTCTAGTATAGTAGCCCAAGGAGTGCCCCACTGAAACCTTTTCATACAACTGTATTGCACACATTGATAGTGATACTGTCATTGCTGGCCACAAGAAATAACTTCAGGGGCTGCATGCAGCCCTTGGGCCATGAGTTTGAGACCCCTGATCTAAATCATGGGTATCTGATCATTTTCAGTTGAACTGCAATATTTTCATCCATTCATTTCTGCATTTGATGATAAAAAGCTTCTTGTACTGAAGAAAATTAGTCTGTGCTGTATGAGGCACAACCTGGAACACTATGCGCCAAAATAAGCTTTGAGGAAATTGATCAAAAATATGCATTCATCACAGGTTTTTCAAAACAATTAATCTCCTTCCCTGCAACTCTGTTCAGCTGTCTGTTCTGTATTGCTAGACAGTATGCAGAATCAGTGCAAATGATCAATCCTGAATCAAATCCAATCTATTTTTTAATAGACAGAAGTCATATAGATCTGTTTAGCAAAAATGAAAATAACTTAAGCAGAGCATGGAGAAGTAATAATAAAGTGTCAAGACTTGTTAATGATTTTTCCTTTAAATCTTAATTTTTCTTTGGATTGTTGCTTGCCATCATGAGACTAGATCAAGTCGGTGTTTGCCATTTGTCTGATAATACCACACCATTTGATAGAAATGTGTGATCTCTAATTTGCAAAATATGTTACAATTATTTACTGATAACCAACAAAAACAAATAATGGTCATTCTTTTTAGTTAACTGGGCATCAATCATTTTCCAGAGGCTTAGATGAGTACCATTGAAAAATGGGAGTCAAAAAACAAGGAACCAGAGTTACATTTACAATATTCCACTCATATAAACTTTCAGTTATTATCACAATAGAAATCATAAATAAAGAAGAACAGTTCTGTCTGAATTCTCCATTGACACTTCCTGGCCTGATCCTACACACCTCACTTATACGAGTAATCCTTATGCGTATAATCCTTAATCCTCAGGCTAGTTGCTATTGAACTCCATTCACAATAATGAAGGCAGTCGTGCAGAAATGTTATTTTTTATATTATCACTATGAACGATTTCCTGAAAACAAATATGAAGTGTATTGATCCTAGGGATATCTTTGAATGAGGTTATACTGTCTTCTCTTTTTCAGTGAAGCTAAAACTATTTTCACTAAACTCCCCTTATATTTAAAGTTAATTATGACATCAGGTATTAGCTTGGTTGGTCTGAGTTGCTGTGCTTCAAAAGTAATATTTTTCATGTGATTCAACAAATATGCGCACATGCGTGCACACACACACACATATCTAGCAAGCTAGGTAGCTAGCTTTCATTCTCACGTAAAACACATCAAAACTTTATACAATGAAAATAAGAGAGAGCAAACAGTGAAATTTAAGGAGCCAAACATAATTTTAGGCCCTTAATTCAATAAGATGGGGGAGAGGGGAAGTCCAGCTCAGAACTTCCAAGGAATCTTTAACCCCTAGAAATCAGTTCAAAGACAGACTCAAAACAGGGAATTCCTAAAGGAATAAGTAACTGGAAATAGGTCATTTCTTTGTTTGGCATCCAGATATTAGCATAGTAAGATTAAATCTCATTTAGAGGATGCTGAAGTCAATGGGACAAACAAGGAGTCCTGTGGCACTTAAAGACTAACAAATTTATATATTGGATGAGCTTTCATGAGAGAAAATTCTACTTTGTCATATGCTTTGAAGATGGGGGAACTTACAGAATGGGAGTGAATAAATGCAGTGAAGTGTAAGGCATGGGAACAGTTCACACTACAACAGCAAATCAAAACAGTTGTTAAGATTCAATCATTGGGGACAGCATACAGAGGGAGATGAGATCAAATCACCTGTTGAAATGAGAGAAACATCCTATGTCCCTGTTAAATCCTGAAGCAATACAACCCAATTTGCAAATAAATTCAATCTCAGCAGCTTCTCTTTGAAGTTTTGATCTGGTATTCATCTGTCTCAGCACCACAATTAGTGAAGCATTAATGAAGTGATCACAAAGATTAAAATGCTGACTACTGCAGGGTCTCACTAATGTCTTGCTAATCTTTTTTACAAAAGAAAAAAGAGCCTGTTTTTCAAACTTAGGGTGACTAATTTAAGCATCCAACTATCTTAGGTGTTTAAACTACTTTTATCTACCTATCTTTAGCTTGGCAAATTTGGCAGTTTTATTGTGTGTCGCAGATAATTAATAGATTTCCAATAATATGTATCATTCAGACTCATAATGTGAGCCAGGTCAGTTTCTCTAATATGGTTTGGATGTAATATAGCTATTTTGCATTTTGTAATCTGTACTCATTCATATAAAAAAGAATACAACTGGGGATGCTTTGGGTGTAAAAATAAGAATACATTTAACTCTAGTAAACTATATTGCAACATATTTTGAGAGGGACAAAATGGGAAAAAATGGTAAATATGTTTACTAACAAAATGATGAGTAATGCATTTGGTTATTTGGCCAGAGAATGGATTGACAGAGAACTCTGTAATAAAATGATCATCAGCACATAACCCTCATTAAAATGTTAGGGATTAACCTGAGTAGAAACAGGTAATTAAATGTTGAAAAGTATGTGCTAACAAAATTGTGCATACAGTTGCTTGAAAAAATCAAAGTAGAGGCTGGATGAGCCCTCTACAAAATTTTGGCCTTACTCTTTATGGGGGAGCTTGTCAAATTTTAGAGACTGAAAATATTTCTTAAAAGAAAGGTGATGTGGTCTAATAAAATCAATTTAATAGCCACAAATTAATACAAGGATATTGAGTCTCCATTTCATTACTCCAGTTTTATGCTGATGTATTTCTTGCGACTATAACTCAGTGGAGTTACAACAAATGCAAAACTGATGTAATACAATGGACAATCAGCCATTATTTGTCTGAAGCTTAAGACAAAATATATAAAATGTCATTACCCCAGCAACAAAGAAGGAATGTTTAAAGCAGTTCATATGGTCTAAGTTGCCAAACAAGCAGTGCTTCAAATTGATTTCCCAATGAAAGTCAAATAATGTTTTCCCAGAGTCTATACCTGTGACTGGAAAATTGCCAGAAAATGAAAATATTAGATAAATTCATCACAACAAGTCAGTAAGAGAAAAATACCTCTTTATTGTATATAAATTGCAGAATGAGTTTATAAGAAATGTAAGGCTGACATCAGCTGTGTAGAAACATAGCCTGGAATGTTTACTCTTCAAAGAAAGGACGGGAAGATGGCATCAGACCAATTCCATTTACAAAACAGAAGTAGACTATTAGAGTCCTGCAGTGGAACGAAACTGTACGTCTGTTTCATCAAAACATGCTCATTTCCATGGGTTCAGAAAGCAAGCAAGGAGGACACCATGTTGCATAAACAGTGGTAGGTCAGAGACAAAATTGTAAAATATTTTTTAAAACCTTTTTATGAAAGATGCTGTTCGAAGTTAAAATTTCGCTTTACAGAAATTCCACTCTAAAGTAATTGTCTAGCTTCAGTTATGTAGTTATTAATAGTAGTGATGAAATAATAGCTCTCGAAAACAGAGAGAATTTGTTGCTGATGGGATTTTTGTGCTATTGATGATTTAAATCTTATCATTTGTTTCTCTTTCTTTTACTCAAGAAGAACTGCAGGCATTTAGGATTTATGGCCATATTCAGGATCGTATCAGTTGACACTCCTGCTGTTTGACCAGGAAAAACATGATTAACAGACATTGGACGATTTTAAGTAGCAGGCTGCAACTTTATTAATTATACTTTAGGGAAGGGCAGTACAGTGTCTGCTCTCTGCTCTGATGTACCAGGGATTTATTTGGTTTCAGTGTGGATTACAAGACTTTTACCACAGGACACCAATAACTAGGGATAGGGCCTCCCTGGTTTAAACCACAGACTCTGTTCAGTTCTGAAATTGCTACACATACCCATATCCCACATAAGAGGAATGGAGAGAGAGGCCATAATTCTGAGTGAACGGAACCTTAGCCTGTGAAGATTTCAAGTTCTTTTCATTTTATCCGTGCAAGGTCCAGCAGCTTAATCCCGGGTTTTATTTATTGCTGGGAGCTCTCTCTTTTAGCCTTTATCTAATCATGGGATATCCCTGACAGTGTCATGTTTGGAACATATTTCATGTGTGACTCAATCCTTAATGTCATGGAGCCAAACACCAGTGAAAAATCTGTCAGATGAAATGCAGCCTTCTTAAGGAGCTGAGGGCCAATTAATCAGCTATTTCAGTATGTTTACTCTGCCGAAACCCAACTTTAAAAATTATCCTGGCTTCCTCATGGTCACATTCTTTCTTATCCTTGTTAAGATGAATTGGCTCAGTGGCCTTTGATCAAACTCATCCTGAGAGCATCACAGACCAAGCTAGTTGAGGGAAAGGTCAAAACTGTATAATGAGCTCTATATCCCTCTGCTGTGGTCTCTGCATCTGATCCAGTGCAGTCCCCAAGATCATTTTAACCCTGGAGAATAACTACGACACTAAATCTAATCCAGGCCACACTCCAGGATCACTTTAACTCCGGTGAATAACCAGGGTATCAGATGACTGTAGCTATGTCATCAACAAGAGCTAGTATTGCCTTATGCCCCATTTGTTATACCACTTAAGGCAAATGGGTAACCGCTGAAGCTTAGGTGTGATCCATCCACTGACCTAGCCAGCATTCAGCCACAACTAATCAACCTAAACTTGATGAGCAGCACCAGCAAATGCTGGGACATGCTCCTGGCCTGAGCTGTAATATCATGAACTGATCCCATCCTATGTCACTCCCATTGAAGCACTGAATGAAGAAGACTTCAGCGTGGAAGCCCAGCTCCTTCTGTCTTGGATGCCTTGCCATGGACGCAATGCAGAGTGAGTGAAAATCCAAACACCAACTATTGGAATATCCCCTGGAAGCAGAAAAATATTTTAGTTACTTTTCTTGTTAGTGCCAGTAATTTTTCCCCTGCATCCCCTCCTGTAACATTTCAGTTTCCAGTTCCCAATAACCTGAACCTTGAAACAGTTCAAAGCCCTTGAAGCTTCTGATGTCAATTCCAAATCCTGAAAGAATGCATATGTGACAGGCTGCTCCCCAAATCCTGTCTAATGTGCTACTGTGACCTCCCAATTCCCACTCCTGAGCCCTGATTCACCAAGAGCCCACTCACTCCTGAGTCAGTCCACTCTGTCCTCTGGTCCCAAGCAGTAGGTGTATGCCCTCCAGCTACTTGAGGGACAGTTCCCTAGCAAGTACCCCCCAGGCCCAGTTACCACACTAGGAGCCATAGTCTACACAGATTGGGACCCACTCCCAACCACTATACTCTTTAGTCCATCCATTTAACAAAGAAATTGATTGTGCCCAGCCTTCTTCAGTCACACCCTCTGAAGACCATAGCTTTAGAGAAAACAACTACAAGTTTATTGAACAGATTATAATTTTAAATGAGAATATGGCCAGTCATGGCAGAGTCACAATATAAATGAAACAGGAGTTGACCACAAGGAAATAAATGGTAACATACACATGTTAACCTAATATTTCTACTTAAACTAACCTCATAGTCCAAACAAGTTTATGTTCAAGGTGTTCGGCTTTTAGATCTTTGCACAGCCAGTCTCTGCCTGAGGCCAGGCAGGACCCAGATCTTGCTTGAAATTGTTTCCAGGTGGAAAGTCCCAGGCCAAAAGCCTCCAAGATCTACCTAGTTTCTCTCTTTGTTTCCAACCCTCTCCCCCTTCCCTTCCAGATGGAGGTGACACCTTTGTCTCTTCTAAGTCACCTCTATTAGCATCTCTTTGTCCTCTTTCAGGTAGTTGCTTGTTCACTGCTGCTGGGAGAGACGTCTCTGTTCCCTTATCCCCTGAGTCATGCTACACATCTGAGCACACACATGAAATTGTGGGAAAAATGATATCATAGTAATCATGTAGAATAGGTTTTGAGCACCCGTAAAGAAACCTTGCATGGTGTAACTGGCAACAAATTATTCAATCACAGTGTACAATTGAATAGGAAAATCATATAGATCATAACCCAGGGTGCACAGATGTGCAGCACATGACAGCATACCAAAGTTATTTGGGTTGAAACTGCAGTAGGCCAAAGCCTTTTTTTAACCTCAGCAAGCAGGTATCGTCTCAGGAAGTCACCCTTGCCATGTAAAAACAGAAGGCCCCTCTCCTGGTTCTGTCTGACTAGGAATGCTGTGACTGCCTTATTGGCGCAGGTATTCATCTGCATGTTTCCAGATCTCTACCAAGACCCTTTTCCTAATCTGGTCCATTTTAGAGGACCATCAGCTCAGTGATTGGACTTGTTCATGACTCCCTGGGGTACCAGCTCACATATTCAAAAGTTCCAAAGAAGGCCACAGTGAATGCTGCCTTAAATAAATGCCTGCCATCATGCAACTGCATGTTCTGCATTTAAAAACCCTGTGGGAAATTCTAATTAATGTATTGATGTGATCCCTCCTGCATACACTGCTTTGGACCATCCCTTTAAGAGCTTCCATCAACCCTCCCTGTCGATGTAGAAGGAAGCGTTGTTGAAAAGACTCCAGTAGTCACAGGCTGGCCCATTCCCATTCAGAAGGGGGAAGAATGGCCTGATGATGTCCCTGAAGTGGCTCCAGTACTATGTGGACACTGTCATCCTACCCCATAAGCTGAGGACTTGAATAGGACTGATAACTTGATTATAAGGCATCAGACATTCAATACAATAATAATGTAGGAAGGAGCATCACAGAGGTTTCCTAATACATTTTAAGAATCCCCAATTCTTGCTAAAGCATCTGACATAATGTTTTCTTTTCCCTTGATATGAATTATGTCCATATTATTCAATTTTTGTAGGGCCAGACTCCAAAGAAACTATCTAGAATTGGCTCTCTTAGCTCAGTGTAGCCATGTTAGAAGGGCATAGAGGTTTAGCACAGTGGAGTGTGTTATACAAATAGGAGAGAAGCAATGGTTTCAAGTTACAGCTGGGGCGGTCCAGGCTGGATATTAGGAGAAACTTCCTTACTAGGCGAGTGGTGAAGCACTGGAATAAGCTGCCTAGGGAGGTGGTGGAATCTCCATCTCTGGAGGTGTTCAAGGCCCAGCTAGACAAAACCCTGACTGGGATGATCTAATGGGAGTGGTCCTGCTTTTTTTGGCAGGGGGTTGTACTAGATGACCTCGTGGGGTCCCTTCCAACCCTATGGTTCTATGATTCTATGAATTAAGCTGCTATACAGTCTGGACAATTGCATATCATTCTTTTTTTGATAATAGCATAGGTTTGATCTCTGGATGTCACTTTTTGCCTAAGTATGCAGTAGGGAGTGTTTCTTTATCCCTTTCCCACCTTGCATCAATATTACTCCTAGCCTCTTCTCTGTTTTGCCTCAACATTGCACCTAACCAACATTAGAAGGATCAGTGCACAGAACAAATGGCTAATTAAACCCTGGGCTGACTAAGATGGGCTCTCTAGACAAAACATCTTTTTATTTTGGAAGCCTTTTTTCACAGACTTCAGTACTTATCACTTTTTCGATTTGCCCTATTTGTAAGGTCTCTTGCAGAGGCTGTAATGTCATTAAACCCCTTTACAAACATACAGTAGTAGTAGGCCAGACCAGTAACGGAAATGGACATGCTTTTTTGACTTAGAGGCAAGCCAACTCTTAATGGCCTATGCTTTTAAGGGACCAGGGCATACCAGCCCCTGCTCACTCTGTGTTCTAGGTAGAACACTTCTGTTGCATCTATCTTGCACTTTGAGACTTCGATGGTGGGTAGGGTGATCTGATTTTATGGGGACAGGGCTCATATTTGATGCTTTTTCTTAAATATCTATGCCTATATTTTTCTTACACGTAACCCACGGCCCCTGTTCTGATTTTTCACACTTGCTATCTGATCACTGTAACAGTGAGGTTGACTTCTCTTATCCTCTGTTGCACAGCACACACAGTACAAACGATCTCATGTAGAGCTTCTGAAAATAACTGACTCATCTATATACACTCTGGCAAATGTTTGAAACCCCATTTAACACCTCATTAATCAGACACACAGCAGTGGCTCTGGAATTGATCAATCCAAAAGGTGAAATTTAAAATTCATGTAGTCCTGATTCCACTATGAAAACAGATTTTTCTTGGGCATCAACATCTAAGGGAATTTGCCACTACCCATGATTTAAATCCCGTGTGCTTATGAATTTTACACTTCCAGCTGGTTCAATTGCTCCTTTGTGAAGGCTGCGGGCTAGGGATCAGACTGTCTAATAGAATTTACCTTTCTTTAATCCAAACTAAACCTCATTGATTTATCCTTTTTTAAGTACAATAGATGGGAGAGATAAAGCTACCACATTTTTTTTTTTTTTTTGTCCATGGATTCAGTATCTCTGGTCTGAGTTTCTACTTTCTATGTTTAAAAAAGAAAGGCCACTTCTTCCAAATGTCCTGTTCACACTTTAGGGAACAAAGAAACAAAAACTTCTTGCTACTTCTGATACTTTTACAGTTTTATGACAGGAGGCCTCATGGTCCTATCACACTAGGCCCCAGAAAAGAAGCACTGAAGTTGGATCCTTTAGCCTTGCCTAGAAAAGCTGCAGGAAAGTAGCCAATTAGAGCTGAGCAGGTAGTAGCTGCAGGGCCTCAGCAGATCCTTCATGAAGTTCAAGACAGACCCAGAAGACAGGTTCTGGTGACACTGGCATTTTGTGAAGAACTTTAGCCCTGAGGCACAGGTGCAGAGGAAGGGGCTACTTGGCATGTGGCCCAGGAAATAGCAGTAGCAATTACTAAAGGAAGCCACACATGGCTGCTATCTGGGGTCCCTGTGCTGGGACCTGCAGTAATGGATAAGCCTGGGTCCTCCCACCAGTCACTGACATGGTTGCCTAAGCCCCGAGAAAGGGGCTGGTTTAGAGACCCAAGTGAAAGAAAGGACTTAAAAGGACACCAGAGAACTGCTAAAGATGAAGAGTCTCCAGGACTAAAGCCCTGCGGGCAAAGCTCCATACCAGGGAAGGAACAAACTTAAAGGTAGATTAGGAGGGGCTTAGAACTGAGGGCAGAGACAGGGCTTCAAATACCAAGTGGGGAATAGTGATAGGGCTTTTGTTACCCTAGAAGGGATTTGTTCATGCATAGAGACTGAATGTTACTTGGTTGGAGGGCTGAGCTACTGAAGACGTGCCTGGTGAAGTTAAGTCTGACAGGGGATCTTGCAAACTGGGGGCAGTGACAGACAAGAGTGTGCAGGTTTGCACTTGACTGACAGGAGGTGCTCAAGAGGTGATCACACTTCTCACAGACATTTTTAAATTATTCCCTCCATCCCCCATTTGATTTGTGCGTGAGCTAATTGCAGTATGTTTTTCTACCCTTTCTCATGCTGAGTAGTACCTTACTCTGAAAGTAATCACATTGATCTCAGGGGGTTACCTGTGTGATAAATTGCTGCTCAGTGTGAGTAGGAGGGGCATGATTGGGCCCAAATGTAAACATTAGCACCCAGCACTGTACTACCATAAGTAGAAGTTCCCTTTTGAACTTCATCCCAGTGCTTTGATAAAGATGTATAAATACAGATGAATATATACATCCCATTTCAAGTTCCATTTTCAAAATGAAAAATAAAATCTCAAGAAGTTGCTAATGAAGAATTTGTAGTCATTTCCATTAGCTGCACCCTTCCTAGATTTATCTTTGTTTGTTGTTGTTTATAAGGAAAATTTTCCCACTACTTTACCTGCTTGTATATTGAATATAGTTTTTCACAGTTAGAACAGGTAGGAATTTGATAATGAAATATATTGAAGAATTTTCTTCTCCCCCTCATGTCTCCCATCCAACATGATGCTACAGTACCTCTTTAATCTTTTTTTCTCTCCAGTCAGAGAATGATTGGAATGAAGAAATCTACACACTAGATTTTTTTAAAATCTAAGTATTATTCCATTTAAACTGAATGAAGAAAGCAAAAGAAAATAAGCAAATATGGTAATAAGGTGCTGTTGTAAGAAGTCTGAGCAATATTGCTTTTGAGAGGACTTAAACTGTTGTGAAATGAACTTTAGACAATTCCCTTCTCTGTTGTGATTTTTTCATGTCTAGTACCCAAAATCTCTGTAGCATAGAAAGAACTATGATGTTAATAGAATATAAATAGGAAAGGGTTGGATGAATTTAATTTGGCCATCACAAGCAATTCTTCTGGTACTCATTAATCCTAATGCAGGAGAAAACTCCATTAACACAACTACAGTTTATGGCTGTAAATGGAAAACTGTTAGGAAAAAGAATTCAGTATTGATGACAGAGCCATGTTGGAAAGAAATACAGCCTTTGAATTACAGTGAATATATTTATAATTATTTAGTACCTGAGGGTCCAAGCCAGCAAGGTACTTAAAAACATGCCAAAGTTTTAGTAGATGAGTCATTGCATTGATTCAGTGGAACTAATCATCTGTTGAAAAATAAGCATGTGCTTAAGGACCTTAAAATCATATAATCATATGGTTGGAAGGAAGCTCATAAGGTCATCTAGTTCAACCCTCTGCTAAAAGCAGAACCACTCCCATGAAACCATCCCAGCCCAGGTTTGGTCTAACCGAGCCATAAATGTTTCCAAAGATGGAGATTCCACCAACTCCCTAGATAGCAGCTTGAAACCACTGCTCCTTGTTCTGTCCTCTGTTATTACTGAGAACATAGAATCATAGGATTAGAAGGGACCTCATTAGGTCATCTAGTCCAATACTCTGCCAAAAAAGCAGGATTACTCTGACTAAATTAAGGGTTTTGTCTAACTGAGCTTCAAATATTTCCAAAGATAGAGATTCCACCACTTCCCTAGATAACCCGTTCCAATGCTTCACCACCCTCCATACCCTTCACAGCCTAGGTCCCTCCTTTATGGAGCACCCCTTCAAGTAGTTGAAGGTTGCTATCAAATCCTCCCTCGGTCTTCTCTTCTGACTAAATAAGCCTAGTTCCTTCAGTCTCTCCTTGTAAGTCATGTCTCCCAACCCCCTAATCATTTTTGTTCTGCTCCACAACCTTGTTAAAGTAGGACCTTAACAGAATGATTACAGTACATTCAGTCAGCTATAATTGCAGCTACATTAAAGTTCCATGCCCTTTCATTTTATCTCCTCCTTTCCACCTGTACAATAACTCTTTTTATACTTGCTTTGCACAGGGAGGCCATGACAGCATAGGGTTATTTCGCTTTTTTACCAAATATTCAGTTATTTCACAATATATTTTGTGTTATTTCACTTGTTGACCAAAGAAATAAAAGAAAAAAGACAGCACCAAAACCCACAGAACAGAATATATTCAAGTTCACAAATCAACACTAAGCTGTTAACAAGAATGCAAGCAAGCTTTCGTACAAGAGACCAGATTCTAGTCTCAACTACACAGATATAAATTAAACCAGGATATGACTCATAGTCTTGGAAAAATCCAAACTAAGTTCCCTTTGCTAATGTTTACATGGATTTAGACAGCTCGATCCTACAGGAATTGAGCAATTCTTAGAGGTGTCAATGAGATTTGAAGGTGCTGCACTTTTTCAGGAGTTGTGCAGCACTTTTCAAGATTAGCCATTAATAATAATAAAAAAAGATTTGTGAATCATCTGCAAAATAAATCAAGTGAATACATAAAATCAATCTAACGTCTCAAGCCAATATGTGTAAAAGGACATTCTCAACTTGATTTTTTTAATTGATTCATTCAAAAATTGTGGTTTTTAATGGAGTGTACTCTGCAGGGTATAATCTGATGGGTTTTTTTAATTGCTACAAAATATCAAGGTTTATCTGCTCCCCTGCCCCTGTTCACATTTATCTGTGTTTGTTCATTTATTTTTCTTTTCCCAGCAAAGAAGAAACTTATCAAGGACTTTCATTCTGCAAAGACTGCACACATGGTTAATACTGAACACATAAGTGATTTGGTTGATGTTATTGGGTCTGTTCACAAGTGTAAAGTTAGGCCCTTCTAAGTCTTTGCAGGACAAGGACACAACTGGCTATAAAAGGGTTTAATGAAACTGACTGCACAAATTACTGCCAAACCAAACTTAAAAAAATAAAAGGAAAAAAATTGCCTGACCTTTGGTTTCACTGTAACATTAGTATATACAAAAGTTGAAAGAAACTAGTGATTTCCAAGTTGAAGGTGTTCCTTCAAATAAAATCATAACACATTTTAACAACACATTTTACTTATTTGCAAAGTCTTTCTGTATGTGTTCTATATTTCCCTTGCAAACATTCATAACATCACAAACATCTGAAACAGACCAGTGAGCATTATGTATCACTGTCATCAGGATTTTTGTAGCCATTGGGAAATATTTTACTGCTGTTTTCCTTAAAACAAATCAGGAATCCCGGACATGTATAAAATGGAGAAAGAAGGAGCACTGGACTTTTCCACAGATGGTGTAATTAAAAGAATGTAAGAACAGTCATGCTGAATCTGATCAATGGACCAACTAGCCCAGTGACCTACCTTCCAACAGTGGCCAATGCCAGGGGCTTCAGAGAAAATCAACAGAACATGTAATCACCAAGGCTATGTCTACATCTAAAATTTTAGTTTGGACTTACTTAGTCCAATCTATGTAGTTTGAAAGTTAGTTTGATCTAAGTGCTTTTTTAGTTCAAACTAACTTTTATTTGAACTAGCCATGCTTTTTTTAGATTGAATTAACAGTTTAGTTTGTACTAAACAAGTGTGTTTATTTTGAACTAAAAGTTAGTTCAAATTAAAAAAAAAAAAACCCAAAAAAACCAAAAAAAACCACACTTAGGTTAAACTAACCACTAGATCAAACTTATGTAGTTTGAAGTAGCATGCCTACATTGCGCTAGTTCAAAATAAAAAATGAAAATTAGTTCGAACTAAGCAGTTAGTTCAAACTAAGCAGCCAAACTACCTACTTTGAACTAAGCTTTTTAAGTTCAAACTAGGCAAAGCCTAGTGTAGACAGGGTTCAAATTAGTTTGAATTAAGGCTCTTTAATTAGAACTAATTTGCTGGCATAGACATAGACAAAGCAATCCATCCAATTGACCATTCCCGACCTCTGACAATCACTGACTATCCTGGCTAATAGATAGACCCATTATAGTCTTAGTCTTCACAACATCTTCTAACAAAGAGTGTCACAGTTTCACTGTTCCTTGGGTGAAAATAATATATCCTTTTGTTCATTTTAAACCTTGTGCCTATTATTTTATTTGGTGAGCCCTAATTTTTAAGTTTTGAGGAGTAAATAACACTTCCTTATTTACTTCATCCACACCAGTCATGAGTTTATATATCTTTATCATATCCCCCCTTACTTGTCTCTTTTACAAGCTGAAATGTCCCAGTCTTATTAATATCTCGTCATATAGAACCTTTTGCATGTCTTTAATCCTTTTGTTCCCTTTTTTGGTAACTTTTCCAGTTATGATACATGTTTTCTTTTAGATGGTTAGGTCAACTCTGAATGCAGTATTCATGATGTGGGTGTATCACAGATTTAGAAAAAGGCAATAAAATATTTTCTTTTTTATTATCTATCCTTTCCTAATGATCCTCACCATTGTGTTAGCTTTTTGATTGCCATTGCACACTCAGTGATTGTTTATGTAGAATATCCATAATGACTCCAAGATCTCTTTTTTTGTGTGATAACAGCTAATTTTGTGTATATAGTTGAGATTATGTTTTAATCAACAGTGAATTTCATCTGCCATTTTTGTTCCAAGTCACCCATTTTGGTGAAATCCCTTTCCAACTCTTTCAGTCTGCTGTGGACTATCTTGAATAGTTTTGTATCATCTGCAAGTTTTGTCACATCACTCTTTACCCCCTTTTCCAGATTATGAGTATGATGTGTTTGTCTCAGTACAAACCTCTGGATGACATTACTATTTATTTCTCTCCATTCTGAAAACTGATAATTTATTCCTACACTTTGTTTCCTATCTTTTATCCAGATGCTAATGCAGGTGAGGATCTTCTTTCTCATCCCATGACAGTTTACTTTGCATAAGACCTTGTGGTGTGGGATCTTGTCAAAGCCTTTTTGAAAATAAGTACTCTATACCCCTTAGATCACCCTTCTCTGCATGCTTGTTGACCTCCTCAAAAACTTTAGTAAGCTAGTGAGACAAGATTTCTCTTTACAAATACCATGTGGACTCTTCTCCAACAAATCCTATCTATGTATCTGATAATTCTGTTCTTTACATTGTTTCAACCTATTGCCTGGTACTGAAGTTGGGTTTACCAATGTCTAACTGCTGGGATCAACTCTGGAGTCTTTTTAGAAAATTGGCACCACACTAGCTATCTTCCAGCCATTTGGTAAAGAAGCTGATTTAAATGATTTAGCTGTGATTAAATACCACATTTCTTAGTTCTGTAATTACACATTTGAATTCCTTCAAAACTCTTGGGTAGATACCATCTGGCCCTAGTGAATTATTACTATTTTAGTCTATCAATTTGTTTCAAACCCTCCTTTAATAACACCTTAATCTGGGTCAGTTCCTCAGATTTGCAATTTAGAGAATGGCTCAGGTTTGGGAATCTCTCTCAGGTACTCAGCCACAAAGACCAATACAAAAATTCATTTAGTTCCTTCACAGTAGCCTAATCTTCCTGGAGTACCCCTTCAGTGTCTTGATACAGTGGCCACTTACTGCTTCTGACATATTTAAAAATCTTTTGCTCTTACATTTTGAGCCTTTGGCTACCTGTTCTTCAGATTCCGTTTTTGCCTAATTATATTTTTAACACTTCACTTTCCAGAAGGTATGTTCCTTTTGTATTTTCCTAATAGGATGTAACTTCTACTTTTTGAAGGATGCCTTTTTGCTTCCATTTGTTTCTTTTACTTTTTTTTTTTTTTAACTATGAGGGCAACTTCTTTTCCTCTTACCAAGATCATCTATCTATCTATCTATCTATCTATCTATCTATCTATCTATCTATCTATCTATCTATCTATCTATCTATCTATCTAATCAGAGGGTGTCCCTATTAGGTTGTCTTTAAAAATTTTCCTTGCATTTTTCAGGGATTTCGGTTTTAGCACTGTACATTTTATTTTTTTGTTTAATATACTTCCTCATATTTTAGTTGATCTCCTTTTTGAAATTAAATCCTGCCACACTGGGCTGCTTTGGTGTTTTTCTGCCAACGCAGAGATGTTAAGTTTTATAAACTTACAGTCATTATTTCCAAGCAGTTCAACTATATTTGCCTCTTGGACCTGATCTTGTGTTTCACTTAGTACTAAATCAGGAATTGTCTCTTTTCCTGGGGGATTCCAGAACTAGCTGCTCCAAGAGGCAGTCATTTATGATGTCAAGAAACTTTATCTTTGCATGTCATCCTGAAATGACATGTACCTAGTCAATAAGGGGATAATTGAAATCCCCATTATTTTTAAGATTAGTTTTAAAGCCTCTCTAATCTTCCTGAGTACCTTTGCTGAAATTTTATTTGATCTTTCATGCAAAATGTGTAATTATTTTTTAATTAAAATAATTAAGATGGAGAATTATCTTACTGATATTTCAGTGGTTTGTTAAAACAAAGTCCTCATAGTTAACATGAGTCAATTCTAATGACTTTGAATGAAAGATCAAGAAAGATACCACAGTAATAAGAAGCACAAATCAATTTTCAGTTTCCAGTTACCTTATGTAAAGTACCTTTTATACGAGACTCATGAGGAAAACAAAAAGGAAATGTATTTTGAAGCTTTCAAATATCTATCAAGGATTCCAACTTTGTAGAACATTTCAAAGATGAAACTTTAACCCTCCAAAAAATAATACATAAAGTTCCTGACAAAAGGCATGAGAGAGAGAATTTTCCAGAATTTCTACAAGGGGAAGTAGTCTGCTACTTGTCCATTTGAACAAGTATTGGTTTCCTCTCCAAACTAGCTCACTCATACTGTCCTCACAATAGGTCTTTGCCCCACCCACTCTTCATCCACCTGGCCATAGAAGAAGTAATGTTGGAGGTCTCTCTCTCTCTCTCTCTCTCTCTCTCTCTGGATCTCTTTGAACTTTCACAAGGTTGGAGCTATGAACAAGAAGCAGAGGTCTCCAGGATCAATTATGGTTAGACTTAAAGACATTCACTGCTGTCAGATTGCTATAACTGTGTCTTTTGGAACCATATGCTATAACTCATTCATGTTTAGATATTTGTCTTCTTTCCTGTAAATAACTCTTATCACTTCTTTTTTCCTAGGTAATCAATCTTTAATTACTTTACTATAGGTTTGGCTACAAGGGGTGGTTTTGGTCTAAGTTCTGAGGTTCAGATTGACTCAGGTAAATTACTGGTCTCTTGAGACTGGAAGCAGCCTGAACCTTGTGTGATCTTTGATGCATATCAACAAACAATCACTCAGTCTAGCTTTTCTGGGTGGTTACCAGTCTCAGATGCCAAATGGGGGCTATTTGTGATGTCATCATAAAACTGCAATATTGCTTCAGGAGTTTAAAATATTACTGACTCCAGGGCTGGATTAACTGGCCTGGGACTCCCAGGCTACCTCCTACCACAGTGCTCCCTCCTGCCTACCCCCCACCTGTCCCCCCCACCTGTTGGTCTCACCCTGGCCCCACACTAGCCAGCCTGCCTGGGGATGAGGGGTGTGGAGAATCAGCTGTAACGTGGTGTGTGGGGGGGCTCTGAGGCAGCCTCCCAGAGCCACCAGTCCTAGAAGTCTTCATTGGAGCAGTGGCGGCCATGCTCGCCCTAGTCAGCTGGCCTTGCCCCCCAGGTGAAGCAAACAGGGGTTGGCATGCCCTGCCTTGTCTCACCCCCAAAGGTGGGCCAGCAGGCCCAGGGACCAGGACAGAAATCAGAGCCTGGCCTCTGGATCCAGGGTCCCAGACCCACCTCCACCCCCATGCCAGCAGAGTAGGAGCACTCTCAGCGCTCCTGTCCTGCCAGTGCTGAGTGGGTGGGGATGCAGAATTATTGGGGTTTTAGGGGCTGGAGCCCAGGTCCCCTTTATGGCCAGGGCCTGGGGCTTAAGCCCCTAAATTGCCTGCAATAATCTGGCCCTGACTTGAGTCAGTGGTATCTAATTATAGAACATGCCACCAATTTGGGTTATCTTCCTGCTTTTTTTCACAGACTGCTCTGAGGCTGGCACTCATGGCTATGAATGACTAGAGACCTAATTGGCAATAAACAGCAAGCTTGAAACAATGACTGTCTGCATCACAGGGAATACTGAGTGCCTCCAGGATGGGACTACAGTGAGCAGGGTAAAAGAGGGAAACATTTATCTTTCTAAAGGTGCCTCATACTTTAATTTGGACTCTGGAAAGAAAGGTTCATTTTCTGCCCTGCCCCTACTATATGGTGCATAGATTATAATTTTGATGCTGTATTATTTAAGTGACAAGACTGGGGGTAGTTGGTTGTTATTTCTATAATGAGTGTATACTTAGCTAAAGACAATGAAAACTCAGCCAGGTCTTATTTGCGTATTTCATAGCAAGATTCCAGAATACAAACTGTCTTAACAGCAAGTGCTAAAGGCACTTTGTTGTAGCAAGTTGTTTTGACTGACTGCTACAGAGAAAGAGGGGAGGGATGTAAATCTACATAGACCGTTAACAAGAAGTCTAATCCTTCCAAACAATCTTCTCATCAATGTTTGTGGGTTTGGTGCTCTGGGCAACCTATCCAAAATTTGCTTTTCCATATGTGGCAAATAAAGTGAACTTTCGTTAGAGCTGTTTTAAACTAAAGCGAAGCTAATAGATCATTCTGGAAAAGTTTCCCTAGTTGTATCTTGAAGACTTCTATTTTGATTATCTGATATAAAAATAATGAAGTATGTAAGACATACTGGTTCTCAGTACAGCTTGACAGGATGCAACTCCACACATCAGATATTCTTCTGAAACTATATGGTAAGTGACAATTACAACCAAGTAATGGCCTAAAAAATGACAGATGGATCAAATTATCAGGATCACCAGCTCAGATGAGATATACACTGTTGGCTTTATAATTGTACAGCAATAATTCACAGGGAATCTAGGAATTTGGCTTTCAAAGTGGTATGTAGTATCTCTATAGTAGTGAGTATGACAGGATTAGTGTCTTTTTATTCTCTTGATTAAAAATATCTCAACCATTGCTATGTGATACTGTCTGCTATTTTAAAATTTATTAGGTTTTTTTTTAAAGAAAAACAATTTTTACCAGGAAATATAGCAGAATAGCAGAATATTTTAAGAGGAAATCATGCACTTTTTGCAGCAAAAGTAATACAGTACTTATCCACCTGCAAGTCTTTCGTTCAATTTTATATAAATATAGTTGTGCATCATTTTCAGGGGTTGGGAAATGGATCTCATGCAC
This sequence comes from Podocnemis expansa, assembly GCA_007922195.1. NCBI lineage: Eukaryota > Metazoa > Chordata > Testudines > Podocnemididae > Podocnemis > Podocnemis expansa. The sequence goes on from ML682059.1 coordinate 637,581, forward strand.
AGTGAGTGCTGCAGCAACTGACATGGCCTGACTTAGCTTGTGGCAAAGATACAAGTGAGCATCATGGACTGGGACAGAGAAGAAAAGTCACCAGCTCAGAGGCCTGCCTGAAGTGCTATGCCAAAGAATGGCAAGCTCCTAACATCCTGTGCATGGGACTCCCTAGATACATGAATGCACAGACATGGTGTTTGGAGGAAGGAAGTTGGCTTCTAGGCATCAGGATTCGGCAGCAGAAGGAGATGCAGTTGCTGAGTTGCTTTTTGCAAACTAGGGTACAGAGTCTATTTTGCATCTCATTCAGAGAAGCCTAGCCAAGCAGAGGCACCAAACTTAACAAAGGAATTCTTCCACTCCTCCATAACCAATTTGTCCCTCAGGTTGTTGAAACCATTGGGCAGGAATAGAAGACAGTCCTCTGCCCCTGCCCATGTAATTGCTTGGCAGGAACCAGATCCAACAGGGAAAGATGTAGCCTGCAGCCTCTATGGCTATGTTCACACACGGAGGATTATTTCGATAAAGTTGTTCCGAAACAACTTCTATCGAAATAACATCTTATTTCGAATTAACAAAATGTTAATTCAAAATAAGGAAAAAAGTGGGAAATGAAATAGCATGTTCACACTGTGAACATGCTATTTCATTACCTGCTGCAGGGGGCTGCAGCCCCCTGGGGGTGAGCCACTGCTGCGGCTCACCCTGCAGCCCAGAAAGGGGGCTGCAGCCACCGGCGGGGGGGTGAGCCTCTGCTGGGCGGCTCAGCCCACAGCCCAGGCTGCCCCTGGCAGCCCGAACCCACTGGCAGTGTCCGGGGGGCAGCCTGGGCTGCGGGCTGAGCCTGGCGCCCCGGACCTGCTGGCGGTGTCCAGGGGGCTACCCGGGCTGTGGGCTGAGCTGCCTGGCAGGGTTTCACCCCCCACCCCACCCTGCTGGAGGCTGCAGCCCCCTTTCTGGGGCTGCAACCCCCTTTCTGGGGCTGAGGGACAGCCCTCAGCACCTTGGCTAAGTTCCTGAGGGTTCCCTGGCCAGGGTGCTGAGATCCAATGTGGTCTCGGAACACTTTTGTTCCGAAACAACATGTTCGCACTGCCTTGTTTCGAAACAACAGTTGCAAAACAACATTGTTTCGCCTAGAAGCTAGGTTTAACTTGTTTCAAAACAAAGCTGTTGTTTCGAAACAACGGGTTCCCGTTGTTTCAAAACAACTGTGCGTTGTGTGAACAGCAGAATTCTTATTTTGAAACAACCTCTGTTGTTTCAAAATAAGAGTGCTGTATGAACACACCCAACACGTCCAGGGGAAGAGGACAGACAGACAGTCTCAACTTATTTCAGAAGCCAATGAATAGCAAGGGAAGTCATTCACTGTTCTTTGCAGCAAGGGATCTGCTTTGCAGGATCAGGAGTATTTGCACTCCAGTTCTGGCAATATAGGGAAGGTCACCAGTGATGATGGTAACTCTCCAGTTATGCCTTTTGAAAAATGGTCAGTCTTTCTTCCAAAGGGGTAGCCGTGTTAGTCTAGTTTAGTAAAACAAGCAATAGCTTGTAATCACTCTTTGAGTGGGATGTTGGTGTAAAGAGCTTCTACATCCATAGTGCCCAGGATGGTATTTTCTGGAAGCTCACCAATGGATTGGATTTTCCTCAGGATGTCCATGGTGTCTCGAAGATAGCTAGGAGTGTTGATAGCATAAGGTCTGAGGAGGGAATCCTCATAGCCAGATAAGATAGAATATCCCTCGTCAGAATTCTGGTAGTAGGTCTACCCTTATAAGTTCCCGTGTTGTCTTGGGGAGTTTCTTGAGTAGGTGGTGTAGTTCCTTTTGGTATTCCTCAGTGGGGTCAGAGAAAATAGGTTTGTAGAATGTTGTGTTGGAGAGCTGTTAATAAGCCTGCTGATCATGATCTGATTTATTCATGATGATGACAGCACCTCTTTTGTCAGCCTCCTTAATAATAATGCCAGAGTTGTCTCTGAGGCTGTGGATGGCATGGTGTTCTGCATGGCTGAGGTTATAATGTAAGAGATGTTGTTTGTCCATGATTTCAGCCTTTGCACAGTGGCAGAAACACTCGATGTAGAAGTCTAGTTTGTAGATCTGACCATCAGGAGTCCACAAAGAATATTTCTTCTTGTGGTGTTGGGAGGAAGGTATCTATAGGTCACTGCCTGGATCGCTGGTGTAACAGAATTATTCTTTGAGTCGTAGATGATGAAAGTAGTCCTCCAGGTCACTGAAGAATTTCATCTTTTGTGTGGGGGTTGTCGAGCAGAAGCAAAGTCCCTGAGATAGCACAGATACCTCTGCAGGAGTGAGCGTGTAGCTCAAAAGATTAACAGTTTTGTTGGCTGGGTTGAAGGTGTTGCTTTTGTTGTCCTTTTTGGTGTGTAGTAGTGTAGACAGTTTGATGTCTTCTCTCTTCTGTAAGAAAGCAAAGTGTGTGTTATAGATGGATTTTCTGTTTTTCTGTTGAGCCATGTGGAAGAATGTGCTGCAGGTTGGTTTTGTATGAATCTTAACAACTGCTTTGATTTGCTATTTCAGTATGACCTGATTCCATGACTTACATTTCTCTGCATTTATTTTCCTCCCTTTCTGTAAGTTTTCCCATCTTCAAACTGTCTGACAAAGTAGGGTTTTCTCCCACAAAAGCTCATGTGATAAATAAATTTGTTAGTCATTAAGTGCCACTGGACTCCTTGCTTGGTTGGTCTCTGATTCCTTTGAATGTGGAATATCCTAGAGCTCAGAGGGGCTCAATAGTTATTTTTTAACTCAGCCATGCTGGGAGGAGACACTGAGCAAAGATAATACATAGTTTCTCCTGTAGCCAGCTAGTTATTGGCTGACAGCTGCTATCAGTCTAAGATGCACAAAGAGACCAGGCCCCCTGGTAATAAAGGGAGCTGTCAAGCAATGTTCCCTCTAAGAGCCACCGGCAGCTGAGCAACTCCTGTTGCTCGCTGCGCGGGTCCCCCTACCCCCCCGCGTGCGCCCGATCCTGGCACCCCGCCCCCACGGGCCCGATCCTGGCGGCCACCCCCCCCCCGCTCCCCTGCTTACCCTGCATGGCCCTCACTGCTCCTGGGCCAAAAAAGCACTAATGGAGCATGCTCAGATATTCTGGGCATGCTCCGTTAGAGCTTCTGTGGGCGGGAATTTTAATAACTCCCTGCCCCACAGGAGCTGTGAGCAGGGCCTCTGGCTGCTGGCCCTGCGTGGCCGGCAGCCTTCCCTGCGTGGGGGGGGGGGGGCTGTGGTGGGCTGCGCAGCCATGCGGCCGCGCAGCTTAGAGGGAACATTGCTGTCAAGCTATCTAGGAGGGAGAAGAAAGTGGACTCTATTGTGATTGGGAAATGGGAATGCCTAAAGGGGTGGGGATACAATAAAAAACTAAGAAATTTGAGCCTCTTCCTGTTTTCATCACATCAAGGAAATGTGACTTCTTCACAGTTTTGCCAGTGCTTTGCTTATTTATTTATTTGTTTGTTTGTTTATTTATTTCTGCATTCTAGCTTTAGTGTTCAGGGAAACTGACAATGCTCAGCTCCTTACATGGAGCACTCAGCAACTCACATGGTTAGTCCCAGAATGACCTCACTTGAATAATATTGCTTTCAAGAGCAGTTCTTCCTGTGGTGGTGCCATAAATTATGATGCCACACACTGGTCAAATATTAAGCTAACACCATATTGCTGAACTATCCAAACATTTCCAAATGGGGCTCAGTGTATCTCCCATCTGTAGGACAGTGTTTGGAGGTAGTTTGGATTCATAAGTCATGTGTTGTTGCTAGTGGTGTAAAAGGTTTGCCACTTAACTGTTTAAACAGTAATCAGCTGTTGAAATGTTTTAAACAGCTGATCACCATTTCAGTGGGGGGAGGGGAATGGCAGCTGGGTTTGATCCTGCCAGTGAGATAAGCTGGACAGTTCTAGCTGGTGGGGAAGCACAGAGGTCAGGGCTGGAGGTAGCTACAGATGGGTTCAGTTCCTGCTTCCCAGTGGAGTCCAGTGTGAGGGGGGGAAGGGGCAGTAGTAGAAGTGAGCTGTAGCTGTACTCAACTCCCTGTTAGTGGTGGGGTGAGCCACAGCTAGGCTTAACTCCCTGTACAGTGCCAAGGGAATGAGTCTCACTGGGGCTTGGCTTGCAGTATAGAGCTGGGGTGGGGGCAAGCTGCCACTGGGCTTAGTTTAGCACTCTCACTGCCATCATGTAAAGCTATAGAATCTGGTGTACAACCCAATGTGCCTCGGGTAGCTCACACTGAAGATGCAAAGGTCATGGTAGGCTGCAAAAGGAGAGATGATCTGTGGCTCACAGGGTAGTTAGATTCACCAAACAGTCAAACATAATGTTGCTGATTCTCAGGGGTTAAAAATAGCAGGAACATGGGGGAATATCATTCTGGCACACACTATTTTTAGGGGTTCAGCATTCTGGGCCCCATAAAAATAGAAAATGGAGCCAGAATGCTGCATTCAAGGGTCCACCGTTTAAAAATAGTAGGCCTCAAGACTCAGCATTTTGACTCCATTTTCTATTTTTAGGGGTCTGGAATGCTGAGTCCCTAAAAATAGCAAGCCCTGGAATGGTGTTCTGGTGCATTCCAGCAGGGCAGGGAGTTCTAAAAACTCCACTCCCCAGCCTGGTCTCACTGATCATGCTCAGAGCTTCTGAGCATGCTCAGTAAGACCAAACTCTAGGCTGAAGCCACAGCCTGGGCTGGGGCCTCTCCATATGGCTGCCAGGTAAGGGGGGCAGGTGGGTGGGGGGTAGGTGTGGGAGGGAAGGAACTGCTGTGGGGGGGCAGCCATGTGGGGGAAGGAAGGAGCTAGGGTGCATAAGGGGGCCTGCACCAGCATGAGGGGGTCCCACACCGGCATGAGGGGGGCTGCACTGGTGTGAGGGGTGCCCGCCAATTTAGAAGGGTTCTGGGACCCACCACATTATACTTTAACCCCTGTTGATTCCCTACTCTGATTATCAAGTAGCCCCCCAAAAATTTCACTTAGCCCCCTTTATTCCATTTTAGTCCCTAACTCCCAGTCAGCTAATATGTCCAGTATAGTGATGTTACTGGCAATTCTATTCTCTTTACAAAATGTTTTTCTGATTCCCAAAAGGACAGAAATATTACCAGGTGCATATTTAGTGTGGATTTTATAAAAGTATCACACTGCCAGCCAATCCTTTAGCAGCTAAATCTAAAGGTTTATTACAAAAAAAAAAGAAACAAACAAACAGGAATCATGGACTATTATGGCTGGAAGGGACCTCATGAAGGCATTTAGTCCAACCCCCTGCTAAAAGCAAGACTACTTCCTCTAAATATCATGTAAGTCAGGGTTTTGTCTAACCAAGCCTTAAATGTTTCTAAAGACAGAGATTCCACCATCTCCCTAGGCAACCAATTCCAGTGTTGCACCACTCTCCTAAGTGAAAAAGTTTGCCTAATATCCAACCTAGACCTCCCCAGCTGCATCTTGAAAATATTGATCCTTGTTCTGTTCTCTGTTATTACAGTGTGCTCTTGCTGCCAAAAAGGTGAATGGCATACTAGGCTGCATCAGTAGAAGTGTTGCCAGCAGACCGAGGGATGTGATTGTTCCCCTCTATTTGGTACCAGTGAGGCTGCATCTGGAATACTGTGTCCAGTTTTGGCCTCCCCACTACAAAAAGGACATGGACAAATTAGAAAGAGTCCAGCAGAGGGCAACAAAAATGATTAGGGGGTTGGGGCACATGACTTACAAGGAGAGACTGAAGGAACTAGGCTTATGTAGCCTGCAGAAGAGAAGACTGAGGGGGGATTGGATAGCAACCTTCAACTATTTGAAGGGGTGCTCCAAGGAGGGGAAGTGGTGGAATCTCCATCTTTGGAGCTATTTAAGGCTCAGTTAGACAAAATCGTGGCTGGGAGGATTTAGTGAGAGTGGTCCTGCTTTTTTTTTTTTTTTTCACAGGGAGCTGAACTAGATAACCTCACGAGGTCCCTTCTAACTCTATGATTCTATGACTTAGCACTTGTCCTTGTTGAATCCCTTGAGATTTCATTTGATAAAATGCTTCAATTTTTCTAGGTCTTCCCGAGTCCTATCCATTCCCTCCAGCATATCAGCCATTTTCCTGAGCTTGGTGTCATGCACAAACTTACTGAGCATTCAGTCTGTCCCCTCATAAAGAACATTCCCGAACAAAATATCGGCCCCAGGACTTACCCCTGGGACACTTCACTATTTACTGGTTGCCAACTAGACATTAAGCCATTGATCCCAACCTGCTGAGCCCTACGATCTAGTCATTTTTTTATCTGCCTTATGGTTCTTTTAGCCAAACCATACTTCCTTAACTTGCTGACAAGAATATTGTGGGAAACCCTGTCAAAAGCTTGCTAAAGTCAAGGTATATCATATCTAAGTCTATTCCTGCAACCGTGAAGCCAGTCATCTCATCACAGAAAGCAATCATGTTGGTCAGGCACAGTTTCTCTTTGGTGAATCCACGCTGACTGTTCCTGAGATTTTAAATGAACAGAGCAATTGGGTGTGTACATATGACTTCAGAGTCCATATATATTGGATTCTCAGCAGTATCAGAGACTTTGAAAGCTTGTAAAGTTCCTTGGAAACACATTTGGTAGCTGGATGGATCTGTCAGTCCTTTGTTGAAAGCTTCATTTTTAGAAAAGTTGGTTCAGATGTAAGAAGAAGGACCAAAAGCAAGATGGATATGATGCAGCAGCCTTTTATATCCTTACCATGTGTCTTTTTTCAAATACAAATTCATATCACATGGACATAGAAAAGCTCTTGGAGTCTTCTGTTCACAGGTATGCCCCTATATATCCTACTGACTAATAGGCAAAGCGCCTGGATTCTCTTTTTATGTGCATTGTATAGTTAACTGCCCTTGAAGGACCATCAAGCAGGCTGGAAAGAGCTGCTGATAATCTGTCTGGAGTATTCCCAGTGACACAGAACAAGTCTGAGGTACAGATATATAACACATTCATAATTTATGATACAAAGATTTTATAGATATAGATATAGATATAAAGCTTTATAACCTTATTGTATTTAGCAAATCATAACTGTCCTTTGATACTTTTCATGGCATATCTTGTAAGAGTCATTGCAATTTTATCATATTGGTATTATTTATATATATATGGTCACTCATATTTCATACAGCACCACATCTGAACCTTTGCTTTCCATGGACTTTCTATTTGTTCTGGCTTATTCTCACCTAAATAGTGGCACTTGGTATTCATGGCTTTTTAAAAAGCTTTGCTCTCTGGCTTGTTTGCAGACAATGGATAAAAAATTCCAATCATAGAAGGTAATATCTTACATCAAGTATTTGTCATTTGGTCTCTTTGGCTCAGCTCCCTGTTTTTTGCTTTACAGACCCACAATACCTGTCTTATTTCCATGGACCACAATCCTGCATAAGATTTTCAGAACTCCCTAAGTCCCATATAAACTTTCACTGAGACTTGGTCTTTGAAATATTCAGTTGTGCTTCTGTAAGAGTGTTTTTGTACACATAATATGTTGAGCAGCAGTAGCTATGTAAGCAGGAGAGCATCTCCTTCTGACACAGTGCCATCCACACAAGTGTTATGCTAGCAAAAAATATATCATTCAGCTATATGATTTTTTCACACCCTTGAGTGACAAAAGTTTTGCCCAAGTAAGTGCTAATGTAGATAAGGCCAAAATAGTTTTGAATGTGGTGTTTAGATGTTTTTGAAAAATTTACCTGTGCTTAGCATTATGCATGTGAGTATTCTCCTTAGGGGTCAATGCACATAATCATGTGCATAAATGCAAGTATGTGCTACGTGCAAAAGTGCTTATAGGATCAAAAGATCATCTTGTAGCAGCATCCTTTAGCACGATCATATTTCATAAAATAGGATGAGGGCTTGTTCTTTTATTTATCCTCTGAAAAAATATTCTAGAAGATATCACTGTTAATAAATAGAATGTGCCACCTACACAAAGTGACCTAGTACTGCAGGACTTTTACCATATAGGTAGATACAAAGCTCTTGAAAATATGAATATGCATTTATTTTTATTTTGTAACAATAAACTCTGTGGACAAGGAGCTTGATGACTAAACAACCAAAACAAGGGTCAGTTACAGTATATGACTGTGATGGCATCATATGGGCTGCTGAATTGCTGTGTCACTGTCACTCCAATCCCTCATTCCTGTAGCCCATTTTATTCTGCTCTACTATGAGAACCCCTTCTCCTGTAACTTTCATGCACAATCCCGATCACATAAGCAGATCATCTAAATAATTATCTTCTATCTTGCCATGCCTTGTATCATACAACAGATGACACTGACAAATATGCCTTTTCCCAGATACAACTGCAGGAACTTCCACTTATGTTGTTTCGTTATGCTCACTGAACAATGTAATCTCATATCAATTCATCAATTTAACACACAAATTGATATGCACCAGCCTTGTTGTGCCCAGTGAAGTCTCCAATACACATACACACACTTTGAACTGAGCAAATTGCACATCTATCTATCTATCTATCTATCTATCTATCTATCTATAAGCACATTTATTAACTGCCAATGGATTTTAAGTGATGATAAGCCAATGAATAACAAATCAGATTAAGTCAAAGAAACAAATGCAAATCATATTCTAAACTAAGCTTAATTATGATAGAGTGGCTGGCCTGGACTAGCCTGGAAAGGGTTATTAGTGCCTCAGGAAGGCTGCTTTAGGAGCAGTGAATCAGGGCCAAGGAGATCCTATATAGGAAGCCAGCAAAGAGCAGAAAAGGCAGTCACTTGCAGGAGTTTGGGAAAGGAAGGCTGGCAGCTCTGCCTGCAGAGGAAGGTCAGCACCTTGGACACAGCAGTGGCACGCTCTGGAGAAGGAAAAAAAGGTAAGGAGTCTTGTGGCACTTACAGACTAACAGATTTATTTTTTGCATGAGCTTTTGTGGGAGAAAATCCCACTTCATCAGATGCTTTGAAGAGGAAGAACTTATAAAATTGGATGAAAATAAATGTAGGGGAGTGTAAGACATGGGATCAGGTCATACTGCAACAGCAAATGAGAGCATTTGTAAGGATTCAGACACTAGGAAACAGCACAAAAAGAGAGAGTGAAGTCAAATTACCTGTTATGACTATGGATTCTATTCACATTATGATTAAGTCCTGCTTCCACACAATCTAATTTGCACATTAGTGGGATTTTGGCTGTTTCTCTTTGAAGTTTTGACGTCCAATTCATTTTCTTGAGGACCATCATTAACAAATTATTAATAGAGTTTTGTGCCCATTTATTGTTCTGCACAGGGACTGTCCTGTTTGTCCCATATGTAAGGTGTGGGGGCATTTCTAGCACATGATGGCATAAATCACATTAATGGATGAGCAGGTGAATGACCCTTTGATGGAGTAGCTGGTTTGATTAGGTCCTATGATGGTGTCTTTTGTGCAGATATGTGGACAAATTTGGCAGCGTGGTTTGTTGCAGGGATATGTGCCTGCTTTAATGTTCCTGTTGTTAGATCTGTAGTTGCTGGTGAGTATCTGTTTAAGGTTCAGTGCTTGTCTGTAGGCAAGCAGAGGTCTGTCTCCCAAGGCTATAGAGAGCGAGGGGTCATCTTTTAAAATAGGTGGTAGGTCCTTAATGATCTGTTGTAGAGGTCTGACTTGAGGGTTGTATGTGGTGACCAGTGGTGTTCTATTGTTTTCTTTTTTGGGTCTTTCCTGTAGTAGTTGGCTGCAGGGTACCCATCTGGCTCTGTCAATCTATTTCTGTACTTCTCCAGGTGGGTACTGTAGTTTTAAGAAAGCTTGATAGAGATCCTGAAGATGTCTGTCTCTGTCTGAGGGGGTCAGAGAAAATGCATTTATATCTTAGGGCTTGGCTGTAGACAATGGATCATGTGGTGTATTTAGGATGAAAGCTCAAGGGACGTAGATAACTATACCTATCAGTAGGTTTTCGGTATAGAGTGGTTTTGATGTGTCCATCCCTAATTTGTACTGTAGTGTCCAGAAAGTGGATCTCCTATGTGGAGTGTTCCAGGCTGAATTTGGTTGTGGAGTGGAAGTTGTTGAAATCTCTGTGGAAGTCTTTAAGAGCATCCCTACCATGGGTCCAGATGATGAAGATGTCATGAGTGTAGCGTAAGTAGAGGAGAGGTGCTTCAGGATGAAACTAGAGGAATGTTGTTCTAAGTTACACATAAAAATGTTGGCATATTGTTGAGCCATGTGGGTACCCATAGCAGTGCCACTGACTTGGAGGTATAAATTATCCTCAGATCTGAAATGGTTGTGGGTGAGTGCAAAGGCACAAAGTTCAGTCACAAGTTGTGCTGTGACATCATCTGGGATGGTTCTTCTAATAGTTTGTAATCCATCCTTGTGTGGGATGTTGGTGTAAAGAGCTTCTACATCCATAGTGGCCAAGACTGTGGTTTCAGGAAGCTCACCGATGGATTTGATTTTCCTCAGGGAAACCATGGTATCTTGAAGACAGCTAGGGATGTTGAGAACACAGGGCCTGAAGAGGGAGTCCACATAGCCAGATAAGCCTGCTGTAAGAGTGCCAATGCCTGAGAAGATGAGGCATCCAACGTTTCCTTTTTTTATGGGTTTTTGGTAGTAGATAGAATATTTCTGGTTGGGGTTCTGGTGGTGTGTCTGCCTTTATTTGTTCCTGTGATGCCTTAGGTAGTTTCTTGAGTAAGTGTTGTATTCCTTATGGTATTCTTCAGTGGGGTCAGAGAAAAGAGATTTGTAGAATGTTGTGTAGGAGAGTTGTTTATAAGCCTGCTGATCATAATCCAGTTTATCCATGATGACGACTGCACCTCCTTTCTCAGCCTCCTTAATAATAATGTCAGAATTGTTTCTGAGGCTGTGGATGTCATTGCTTTCTGCATGGCTGAGATTATGGTGTAAGGGATGTTGTTTGTCCACGATTTCAGCCTTCACACGGTGGTGGAAACAATCAATGTAAAAGTCTAGTCTGTTGTTCCAACCTTCTGGAGACGAAGCAGCTGAGAGCCCAGAAGTAAGTTCTTCACTGTGGGAAGGAAGCAAGTAGTCTGGGAAGGCAGAATCCCTTTAAAATTGGGAGAGCACAGTTTGTGGCATGGCTGGAGCAGTGTGTCATGAAGCATACACCACGGCCTTTGGAGAGACATGGATTCTAAGGTGGAGATGTAGGATTAGGCAATATATAACTATAAGGGACTTGCCAAGTTCTAAAAGGCAGCCATGTTAGACTAGAAAAGCAAAAGAAATAAAAAAGCAATCCTGTGGCACTTAAAGGCTAACAGATTTATTTATCACACGAGCTTTTGTGGGAGGAAATCCAACTTTGTCAGACGTTCCCACTCTTCAAAGCATCTGATGAACTGGGATTTTCTCCCACGAAAGCTCATGAGATAAATAAATCTGGTAGGGTATGCCTACACTTGGAACCTTAATTTGAATTAACTGAATTTGATCTAATCAAGTCAAACTAATAATGATTAGATCGAATTCAGTCAGTTTGAACTAATGTGGCCACACTAGGAAAACCAATTCAAACTAGCATGTCCATGGACAGGAATTGCTAGCTCAAATTGGAAGAGGGGCACCATTGGAGGTGTGGCAACATGGTGTCCTGGAAGGGCCATGCCACCACACAATTCCTATCAGAGTGCTCCAGCCCTCTGAGCCCTGCACAGGGAAAAGCATCCCCTGCCCAGCTCTAGCTGCAGTATGGCTAGAACTGGGGAGGGGATGCTTTTTCCCTACACCAGGCTCAGAAGGCTAGAGCCTGGCAGGAGATGCTTTCCCCTCCCTGGGCTCTGCAGAGCCAGGGCACCCCCCCCATTGCTGGGCAGGTGGGGGAAGAAGGGATTCCCACTGCCCAGCTGCAGTAGTGCTGGGGGGGGGAAGGGATCCCCGCCACATTGCAGCCGTGCTCGCCAGGTGCGGGCATGGGACCCCCACTCCCAGCTGGAGCCCAGCTCCCCGGGCAGGGATCCCTTCTTCCCACCTGGTCTGCAGACACTCTCTGGGTGCAGGGACAGGACCCCCACATGCAGTGAGAGCCCCGCTGGCTGCACACGTGGAAGAGATCCCTCTGTGTGGTGGGAGCCCTGCTGGCCACGCGTGGGGACAAGAAGCCTAAGGGAAGCCTTCGGTTGTAATGGGAAAACCTTATCTAGCCATGCTTTTTCTAAAATTTGACCTAATGTTTATTAGGTCTAATTAAAATATGTGTGTAGATGTACCCTTGGTCTTTAAGTGCCATGGGACTCCTTGTTAGTTAGTTTGTTTGTTTGTTTGTTTGTTTGCTTGTTTGTTTGTTTGTACGGGACTTGCAGAGTTGATTCCTCAGATTAACCAAGAGGCAAAAGATTGATGTGTGGAACCCCATTACATTAACACTTGCAGCAACTTCACAAACTTAGGTGACCACTGGCTGTCTGTTTTCCCTTCAGTCAGGCTCTCATCTCTGATGGTTAGTGGCATTAGTAAATGGAAGTAGAAGAGAGAGAGCTTTGGGAATGTCTCCCCTTTTTATAATATTCTTTCTCTCCTCTGTGGTTTCCACCCTGCCATCAGGGTCAGGTGATAAACTAGGTCCTTATAAGGATTCAACCCTTTTTTGAGTCAGGGAGCATTACCTCTTCAGGGTTTCAAACTGACCAGGGAAGGGAGGCGATTCACTCGAGAGTCCCACCGATCCTTTGTTAATGCCCAGGTCAGTCCAATGTTCCTGGAAGGATGAGCTGGATATGTCCTATATTCCTTTGTGCATTAATGAAGTGTGAACAGCCTGTTTGCTCTTGGAAAGCCTGGACATGTTTTAAGCCAGGGGTCGCAAACTCAAATCATCATGACGGCCTCATGAGGACAAGTAAAGGGCTGCATAAGGACTAGTACATTAGCCTGAGCGCCGCGACACTGAAACCTTTTCATATAACAATATTGCAAATATTGGTAATGATAGTGTCATTGTGGGGCACAGGAAATAGCTTTAGGGGCCTCATGGGGCCCACGGGCCAAGTGTTTGAGCCCCCTGTTTTAAGCCATGATGATACCTTTCAGACAAGATTACGTAGCACAGTATCATAATTATATACAATGAATTGCAACCAAATTACTACTATAACAATAATGATCAGTACATCATACGTATTTTCAATTTTGTAGGAAACAATTATGGGGAAAAAAAGCTTTTTTAGTTTTCTTTTTTTGGAGGGGTGGGGAAGGTTCTTTTAAAAATATTCTTGCTTTTTTCAATTTAATCAGCAAAATGAAGAAGAAAGTGAAGGGGACAAAAATAAAACTGAGAGGAACTAAAGTGTTAATTTTTTAATTTTTCATAATTTTCATTAAATGTTTGAGCAATCACTTCATTTGAACACCTGAATAATGGAAATTATTTTGATTTTTTTCCCATTTTGACAAGTTTTACTTTTTATTTTTAAAAGGAACTAATTATAAAATACAAGAAAAAACAGCATGCTCCAATTCATGTACATTTAATGGGATTTTAACAGTTCTTGTAATTTAATTTGTGACCTCAGATTTTCTAGCTTTTGAAAAAAAAATCCAACTTTTTCCATTGAAAAAGAAGTTGCAATCAATTACAAGGCTGAAAAGTACATTCAGCTATTTCTTATATTTGTATATAAATCCCCACTAAAACTAGAAATTTTCTAATGAGGAGTGCATAAAACTATGAACATACTTTTAGGTACATAGGCTGGCATTCTGGAGCATTATACGAAAACAGCAGATGTTAAATTATCATAGACCCAGAGAGATATTGAGTTACAAATCCCTGGAAAGCATACATTGTTAAAGCTACTGGATTCCGTGGTAAATTGAGCTGCTTTAAAACTTTAATAATCCTCCATAGCAAATCTGCTTTTAATGCTACAGTGTATATATTGTGCATCATTATAATATGAAGATAGACATTTGCAAGTGATTTAATACCTGGTTCAAAAGATTATGATTTTAAAAAGAAAAGTTGACTATGTTTAAATAAAATTGACTTTTCTCTGATCCCACAAGAGCAAGCATAAAAAAATCTAGATCCTTAATTCACCCTTTTGCACCCAGGTCCTGTATCAACCACATCTGACATAAGGACCACCATTTTTTGAGTATTCTCTAGGTTCATGTGCATGGAGAGTTTCAGAGACACATCTTCAGTTGGTGTAAAATTGACATAGCTTTGTTGAAGTCCACGGAGGTTTGCTGATTGTCTTGAGCACCATGCTTGCTTGAAAAATCATAAAATCATAGGGTTGGAAGGGACCTCATGAGGTAATCTACTCCAACCCCCTTCTAAAAGTAGGCCCACTCCCACTAAATCATCTCAGTCAGGGTTTTGTCTAACCAGGCCTTAAATGTTTCCAAAGACAGAGATTCCACCACCTCCCTTGCTAACCCATTCCAATGCTTCACCACTGTCTTAGTGACAAAGCTTTTCCTAATATCCAGTCTCGATCACTGCAGGTGCAGCTTCAAGCCACTCCTCTTTGTTCTGTCCTCTGTTACTACTGAGAACAGCCTAGTTTCCTCCTCCTTTGAGTACCTCTTCAAGTAACTGAAGGTTGCTACCAAATCCCCCCTCAATCTTCTCTTCTGCAGACTAAATAAGCCTAGTTCCATCAGTCTCCACTCGCAAGTCATGTGCACAATCATATTAATTGCCCTCCACTGGACTCCTAATTTGTCAACATCCTTTCTGTAATGTTGATCCCCAAATTGGACACAATATTTCAGATGCGGCCTCACCAGCACTGAATAGAGGGATATAATCACATCCCTCAATTTGCTGGCAACACTACATGAATTTATGCAAGCTGAAACAAGAGTCTTATGTCACCTTGTAGAGTAACAGATTTCTTCAGGCATAAGCTTTCATGGGCTCTGACACACTTTGTCAGATACATCTGACAAAGTGGGTTAGAGCCCATGAAAGCTTATGACTCAAGAAATGTGTTGGTCCATAAGGTGCTACATGACTCTCGTTGTTTGGCTATACACAGAGTAACACGGCTACCCCTCTGGAAATTTCTATGCAAGCTGAAGATCTGATCTTTTGTATGTCCAGTTCAATTCCCCCAATTGCTTGCAGTAAATAGAAATAGTAACTTAAGAGACAATGAGAATATTGGTAGTTTTACCAGTCACATCTTAAATAATCTAGTTTCACCCAAAACACAACTTCACTTTTTTTTTTTTTTTTCACAGTCATGTATCTTTCATGTTCCTTATCTTCTGTATTTAGCCCCTCTGGTGTTGATTAGCTTAGGCTATCCAAAATTCAGTACGTATTCAGGAATCTGTGCATGATCTATTTTCCCCCAGGAAACTTAGACATACTATAATAATTCATGGGTGATTTCCAGCCCTGCATTTCCATTCTTCCCATAGACACATGCCACCCAAGGTAGATTACAGGACTGGGATAGCTGTCAGTTATTAAGTCATAGCCCAATAGCAGCAGAGAATATGTAGTCTGTGAAGAGCTGTATAACCATTAAAAAGTTAATACATTACTAACAATCTTGCCTCAAAAAGGGACACAGTTGAGAATTTACTGTTTGATAAAAATGGATTCTTTGGATACAGTTGAGGGGGATGAGACCCTGAAAGAAGCACTGCATATATTTGATTTTTTTTTGTACTAACTTTATTTATTTATTTACATTTTATTGCAAAAACAAGAAGTAGCAGGAAGTTTATTACAGGAAAAGTGCAACTACAGTTCCTAAACTTGTTCCCACTACTAAGCCCGTAACTAATACTGGGCCCCAATCAGTACTGTTAAGCTTTATCTCTTATACTTACAGAACCATGGCTTATTCATTTGATTCAGATTCAGGTACACCAGTCCTACCCCAGGTGGGAGATTTTGCTCTCAACCAGCGAGCTTATTGGTGAGAAGATTTGTCACTCCATTTGGCAGCAGATTTGCGCCTCCGCAGACCTCCGGTTTGCATGGGCTTTTTGCAGCCTTTTATCCCTGTTCCACAACCCCACTTCCAGTTTCGAGAAGTTACTGTTACATTGCTTTGCCTTTTTTGGTATTTTGCTGAGATATTACACCACCAGCTGATTGGTTCCTTGACTGGTTACTGTTTCTAATATAAGTACAATGCAGTTAATTACAATTGTTTAGCCAATTAGAATTTGTTACTAGGCAGACATGGTTCTGTAAAGTTTCCTTGAAATTGAGCTATTTCTATAAAGTTATGCAAGGCTATTCTTTTACAAAAAGGGGAAGTAGCCCCAGTGTCTGGAGCAGAAATGTGGTTACCACATGACAAGAACAAAATAAGCATGGTCAGAACAGCATATGATTTATCACAAGATTTATCATTCAAATTGCTTTCTATTAAGCCTTATCTCTTACTTCCAAATGGGTTTTACTGACATAAACTGTACCCTCATATTGACAATTGTCAGAAATGTTCCAAAGGGATAGTCATGTTAGTCTAGCTCAGCAAAGCAAAGACTCCTGTGTCATTTTAAAGACTAATAAACTTATTTATCACATGAACTTTCATGGGAGAAAATCCAACTTCAAAATATCTGACAAAGTGGGATTTTCTCCCACAAAAGCTCATGTGATAAACAAATCTGTCAGTCTTTAAAAGTGCCACAGGACTCCTTGTTTGCTTTATTGTCAAAAATGTCATAGACTAAGCAAGGGATGGGAGAGATTTCGCTGTCTTACTACTGAATTTACCCAGTATTGAAACACAAGGGAGAAAAAATGGGACCTTACTGGTTGCACATTATTTTCTATAAAGAGGGCAGTATACATCCAGGGGATAATAGAATAAAAGAGTTGTTGTACCTAAAATTGCCTGGCCTGATGCTTGTGTCCCAATTATCATTTTTGCTTTAAACACTAAGCAATGTCATTAAGCTTCTGTTACATTTAGTGGGAAGGAATTTCTATAAGAACTTGAATACTTACAAGTAGTGTGCATCTTGTGATTGTTTCTAAAGAAACCTACTCTTAATGATTGATTCCTGGGACAATGACCCGTTTCATAATCTTGCCCTGCAAGCCTTTGGATACTAGCTTTTCACCAAATCTTAGGCTATGTCCACATGTACATGGTTAAATCGATTCAACTTAAATTGATTTAATAAAATCTAAATAAAAATGATTAAATCGATATAAGTTAAATTAATTTAACACCAAAAAAACCCCCAATTGAAATAGCAAGTCCAGACACAGGACTTGTTATTTCAATTCAGGAGGGGGCACCATGGGAGGTATGGCAAGATGGCCCCCTAGAAAGGCCATGCCACTACCCAATATATAGAAAAAGGACAGCGTCCTGGGAAGGAGAAAGGCAAATCACATTAAAATCAAAATAACGGTTATTTCAAATTAATGCATCCAAATAGCATCATTTCAAAATAACCATTTTGATTTAACAGACATTTTGCTTTAAAGTAGGTTTAACCTACTTCGATTCAACATCCCTTGAATCGAAAGGAGAGAGCTCGATTTTGAAAGGACAGAACTCAGATTTCGATTCAAAAGAACGTTGTGTGGACCTAATATTTTTTAAATCAAAATAACCACTATTACTTCAATTTAAAAGTACATGTGGACATACCCTTCGAAAGGAGACTGAGAAAGAACAAACTCAGAGAACAAACCTGTTGCAGACAATATGTTTAGTGAGAGTCCATGTATGGTAACATATCTAGTCACAGGGCTGTGAAACCTTTTTACACATTTTCTTTGGCAGCTATATGCTACACAATGTAATTTGCTAAGTATTTTATTATTTATGCATTTTAGATTATACACAAATTAGTTTCCTTCAGTTCAGAGCTTTGTGTGTGAGATACAATGCTAATAGGGTAAACAGGAAACAATAATATGAAGGAGCCTTAAAAAAAAAAAGCATCTATTGTATGTGCTCACTCCTACACTGATTGTGACTCAAGTAGAAAATAGCCCCTTCCCATATTTACTCAAGATATGAGTTGGTAATTTTTCTTTGAAAACATTTTTCCTCCAATTTTGTTTGACATACATTAGCACATTCTGCTATCCTATATTTTTTTCCCTTCTTCTCATCCTTATTTTGATAAGATGGGCCACCTATGGTCCATTTTGCATGACAGCCAACTCTTGCTCTGGAGGACTCAGTGCTGAAAAGCTAAAAAGTGAAATTTGGGTTCAGAATTCAGTCTACAATTAATTAAATTGTAAAGACACTGCTCTCAAGGGCAGAAGATGCAGCAGAAATGGTTGCTTTCAGCAGAATATAGCATGCACTAGCTCATTTCCTGAAGGCTAGGACATAATTTGTGAATGTTCATTGGCAGAAGGCAAAGAGAATGAAGCTTGGAAGCTAGTAATGGTGTGAAATTAAATGGTCAAAAAGAAAACCTTAGGGCCAAAACCTGCCAGACAACAAATGAGAAAATACTTTAAATAAATAGGCAGGAAATTATTCTGAAAATCAGAATGTTTTGGTTTTATGAGAATTTCCTAAACTAAACTTTTTTGAATTATGAATGTCTGAAGAGGCAGATTAGCATACAAATCAACCAGCAATTGTTATTCACAAAGTGTATGTCTACACTTACAATTCAATTCAAAATATTTTGGATTAATTTGAATTGAACTAATGCATGTCTACACTGGCTTTCATTAATTTGAACTAAGGAATCCCTTAATTTGTATTAATTAAAGCTTACTATAAAGTTATAAAACCTCACTTAACTTTGAAGTAAGGGTTATTTTGAACTTATTAGGTCAAATTAACCCAATGTAGCCATGTTAATTCAAACTAACCATTAATTCAAATTAACACTTTTTGACATTTTTCCTCCCACTTCCTCTTTCTATATATTGGGTGGGGGCATGAATCCTCTTGGGGGCCATATTGGCATACCACCAATGGTGCACTTCTCCTAGTTCAAACTAGAAAGTCCTGTCCATGAAAATGCTAGTTTGAATTGGTTTTCCTAGTGCGAACATGTTAATTTGAATTCATTTAATTTGAACTAATCATTATTAGTTTGAATTAATTAGTTCAAATTAAGTTAATTTGAACTAAACTTCTATATGTAGGCATAGTCAAAGTAACATCTTCTCTCTTTCAGATTATTTCCTTGGTCGTCCTCTTTCAGCTGACAAGATGGAGTGCCCTGACTGATGGATTAAATAAAAAAAAGGTCTATTTAGGTTATCTGTTCTTCCCTACAATCTGTTTGTTTGACCATGGAAGCTGACAGCACTCCTGGACTGACTGGATTTACTCTGTTACACGAAGTTGTTAACCTGTTGATCGACACCTCATTAGAGAGCAACTGAAATCAAAGGAGTTGCCTTAGTTTGATTGTTTGTTTTATTTCTTAAATCATGGTGCACTTGAGCAGTCTTTTTCTCTCATTTTGAAAATTTTTGTCATTGTGTAGATGTTTTATTAATGACTGAGTTATTTCCCTTCCAGAAAATGTCAAAAACATTGTATACACTTCAAGCCTATTGCATTCCCCATGCTACAAAATGGATCTCATAAATTTCCTCTAGTTGTATTTATTACAAGCTGTGTGTTTTTCCCCCTTTTAATTTGTCTGCAGGCAAAATGGCAAGGAAAGGATGGCTTCAGAAAGAGAGCTTGCCACAGAATGTTTACCAGAGTCTGTTCTTTTTCACTTGTAACCTTAGGATGTGTGGTCTAGTAGATAAGGTACTAGAATGTGACTAAGAAACCCTGTGCTCAAACCTCAGGTAATCTGTGGGTTTCCTCAGTGACCTCACCCAAATCACTTAATTGGCCTCGTGCCTTAGTTTTCTATATGTAAAAGAGGAATAATATTCTGCAGGACTGTTGGGAGGATAAAATTCATTAATGATCATAAGGTGCTCCAGTAATGACTGATGAAGTGTGCCAATGTAGGCAGGTTCCACAACACAGGACAGCAATGATGTTTATTCAGCAGATGCCTGAATGTTTTACAATGATGGTAATGAACTAAAGCAAATAGGTGCTGCTTAAGGGTACTTTGTTGCATTGCTTTTAAATTATAGGTACTTATGTTGTACTGTTTATGCTTCTTTAATCTAAGCATTAAAAACCTCTTCCTTGCCTTATCCCATTGATTTTGCTTTCTTTGCCCCCTTCTTCCTCAAAAAAAAGTATAACCTGTAGAAAGTGTGAAAAATTTGAGTACGACCACTGTATATGGACCAGCTGTTCTTTTTGTTTTAATAGCATTTTCCAGTTGCAGAAACTGTGCAAGTTAATGTGGACAGCTGTTTGGGAATCCCTAAAGCACTTTTTCCTTAATTTAGATTAGAATTTGTCCATCAAAGTAGTAAGAAATGGGTGGGAAAAAAGTAGAAGAAACAAGATTACACATCATAAAATGAATACATACACTGTACTAAAATGAGATCCTTCTCACATGGTAGTTAGTCATAGAAATCTTACTGACTCTAGTGGAAGTAGGATCAGGGCCCTGGACAGCTTCTCTTTCTCTTTATTGAATTGCCATTTTCTGCAGGCTATTTCACATATTGGAAGCATGTTTTGATTGTCTGAAATCAGCTGGAAGTATTACCCTGTTAGTTGCTATCTGCCCATGAACACTTTGTACTGCGAGAGAGTTCCAACAATGATAACCCACCACATATAAACTTATGTATAAAATAACAAAAAAGAAGAACAACAAATATGGAGGGGTGAAAGAGAGTGTGTGAACTAGGTTCAGCTTTTGAAATTGTTCTGAATATCTTATTTACTGTTATTTCCATGCTACAGCTGTATATAGCTATACAACTGTCTATTAAAAGGAGAAAAAAAACCAAGGAGTCATGTGGCACTTTAAGATACCATCACAGATACCATCATAGGTCCTAATCAAGCCTGCTACTCCATCAAAAGCTTATTTATCTGCTCATCTAATAATGTAATCTATGCCATCATGTGCCAGAAATGCTCCAACACCTTATACATTGGACAAACAGGATGATCGCTGCACAAAAGAATAAAGGAATGTAGAGCTGATATCAGAAATCACAAAACAAAGAAACCAGTTGCTGAGCACTTTCATCTTTCTAATCATTCAATAAATGATTTGTTAATGACCGTTGTCACAGATGTGGCTGGGACATCAAGACTTCAAAGAGAAACAGCTGAACTTGAATTAATATGCAAGCTAAATTTTGTATAAGCAGGACTGAATCAAGACTATGGGTTCTTTTCCCATTACAAAAGGTAATTTGACTTCAGGCTTCCCATGGTTTGAACCTAACAACTGCTCTGATTTTCTGTTACCGTATGACCTGATCCTATGTTTTACACCCCCTTGCATTTATTTTCATTCCATTCTGTAAGTTCACCCATCTTCGAAGCATCTGACCAAGTGGGATTTTCTCCCACAAAAGCTCATGCAAAAAATAAATCTGTTAGTCTGAAAGTGCCACACGACTCCTTGTTTCTTTTGCTGGACTAGACTAACACGGCTATCCCTTTGAAAATTAAAAGGAGGGCACCCATCAGCTGTTAGGCCGATTAGACAGAAGAAAGTTAAAGAGGCTAGTATATTAATATTAAAAACAAAACAAAACAATATTGTCTAGGCCAACCATGTCATTTGCTGCCACAATAGGCTGTTAGACAGTAATTGTGCTCATAATTGTGTGGGCTGTTGCTGTACGTGTTATGGGTGTTGTGTTTGCCAGCATAAATTCAGCCCACTGCTAATATGAAGTTCATTGACCTACAAAACACTTCAGGATGTTCTACTTGAAGGCCTAAAGAAATGCAAATTATTACGGTTGTGGAAATAAATCATGAGTTGTTTTCCTCAAGGGTCCTAAACACACAAATAAAAACCCCTCAGAAATGAAGCAGCATGATATTTGGAAGAAGCAGCCGAAAAACAGGGTTTTCTAATGGAAAGTGTTAAGCAACTTCAAGTTATAGATGGCACAGGTGATGATGCTGGGGAAGGCTGCCTGACCCCTTCTGTTGCTTATCATTTTGCAAAGGTTTAGCCATTTAGGCTGTAACTTGTCACACTGGGATCTGCCTCTGGATAAATATATTTGGAAAATTTCAGCAAAAACTTAATTTTCCCTATTCAAAGGGGAAAATACACTCTT
Organism: Podocnemis expansa; assembly: GCA_007922195.1. Taxonomy (NCBI): domain Eukaryota; kingdom Metazoa; phylum Chordata; order Testudines; family Podocnemididae; genus Podocnemis; species Podocnemis expansa. The sequence goes on from ML682059.1 coordinate 659,770, forward strand.
TAGCCAAAAAGCTCCAGCATTTTAAATGTGTTGGTGGTGGGAGGATGGTGGCCTTTGTATCAGGAAAGTGCCTTCAGCTGTTCCAGTGAAATATTCTCAAATTTGGCCACTCTATGAACCCATGAAGAAATCATAGTTGGTACAAATTCAGTAGTGACTTCTTAGGGTTTGGCAGCTGCATTCTCCAAAGATTTTATCTGCTCTGAGTATTTTCAACCTAGGGTTGCAGAGTCTCTGTAGCACTTGTCCTGCTATTGCTTCTCCTGTCAGGTGCAGGCCAGTATAGTGCCAGGCACTAGAACTGAGAGCAGGGAGACATTCCCCTCATGTGCTCATAATGCTTCGTTGATGGCACTTTGGGAGGAGGAAGCTGAAGCTGCTTGAGAGGTCAGGAGCCATATTTGTGAGGTGATGAAGGCAGAGTCAGAGAAAAGGTGGGCATATTGGTAGAGGAAGCTGGGGCAGACAAGGTTAGATAAACTAGGAGAAAGATGAGGAGTTACAGGGAAATTTTGGTGGAATGGGTGATACATGAACAGAGCTAAAGTTAGAGCCTGTACTAGAACCCAGGATTCTTAAGTCTCCATATTCTGCTGGCAATAAATTACTATGAAATTTACTGGGAAAAATATGCGTCATCTCCCTGTGTCTGGCACAGAGCCCCAGAAGGTGATAAGTGCAACAGCTGTATTAGCACACTGCAGAGCCAAATGAACTTAGATTTTCTTTTGATAAAGCTTATTTTTCTTGATTATATTTTCAAGACAGAAAATGTTACTCCTTTTTGGGAAGACAGATCTGGGTGCAGCCAGAGCAAACTTGAAAGGTTCCAAATCAGAAGTGATCTCACATGGCTACTCAGTACTACGCAGTAAATTTGACCTCATTGCAAAAAGTAATTGTGCCTGTAGACAGAAACCAAGTATCAGGAGGAGCTGACGGCAGCTTTTAAACTGGGCTGTTGAGGGTGCATGTGGAAAAGCAGCTTTCTATATGGATCTCTCTCAGAATTGGGGTCATTTTCAACATTGAGTGTGAGTGGGGCAGAAATTCAGAAAATTTGGTTCTGTGTTCCCAAGTTATACAGTTTGCAGGAAACATGGGTCAGATGAACTATCAGAACAATGAAGCCTTGATGATTCTATATGCACAATTATGGGGTACATCTTGGTTCAGATATAACTATGGTGAGCTGACTAACCTGAGTTTGGGGAGGTCAAGGTAAAAATAAAAGGTCTTCCTAACAATGTTCCCTCTAATTTTTCATAGTCTGTGTGCACAAAAAATTTATTTTGTGCAAATTTTCAGAACCAGTATCCAAATTTGTGCACACTCCAGTGAGTGTGGTCAAATTTGTGAGTGCAACAAAGTGTGTATAATGCAAATAATATCTAAATTTTATTTTGATATGGTGATGGAAACGATTTTATAAATTACAAAATCTTATTTGAAACATGCTCTTTGAAACTACCTTCTTAAAGTAGCACAAAAATATTAGCACTGTTGAACTTTTTTGTGCGTGCTTTATTTTGTTGTGTGCACAGCCTTCACAACCTGTGTGCACAGTTAGAGGGAACCTAGCTTCCTAATATCCTAAGGAAAAAGTGTTAGGGGAACAAAATCAGAGATTGTGAAAGCAAATTTGGCACTGGGCTGCATTTACAAAGTTGTATTAATCATATTTATTATTGTGATGCCTAAGGGCCAACCTAGAATGTTGACTGATTATGCTAGACCCTGTACAAACACAGAATAGTAGGTGGTCCCTGCCCCAGAGAACTTAGCCAGACAGATTGGAGCAAATTCTCTACTTCCCTCATTCTACAAGGTATTGCATACTCCTAACTTCAAGCACATGAGTATCTCATTGTCTTCAGGGAAACTATACATGTTTAAAAAAAGGAACATCCAGGAGCAGTGGGTTAAGTGTTCCTGAGTGTTTGAGCGCTAGCAAACATTTTTAACTATTGTATGGTTCCAACATTTTATACTTTAAAAAACCCAGAGGCCCAAGTACCAATTCAAATAAAAGGGGGACTGGATTTTTTTTTTTTAATTGACTGGCTTACGCTACCCTCATGTGTACAGTGAAAGCAAAACTAAAGGTCTGAGCAACCCTTTGGAGTAGGGACCATCGTTTTACTCTTTGTCTGTAGAGCATCTAGCACAATAGGTCCTGACTGGTCACGATCGGGGCTACTAGTTGCTATGGTAATACAAATAGTTACATGAATTCATTATTATTATTTAACTCTGGGGACATTTGGATAGGAAATTGTCCTTTCATTGCTGACCTTCTGTTTTTACAATGGGTTGAATTAAATCCTTTTTAGAAGTGTGGATTTTCTTCATGATTCTATATATACTGTGTCTTGATTAAAAACAAATCACAAAAAATACATAGTATATGTCTGATTTTAATTTCAAGTCATTTTCTCTGATGGACACAGAACAGAGAGGTTGGACAAGACACAAAGATGAATAGAAAAATCCTTGAATATTTTGTTGCATTCTATGAATATTAATATGTCAAATGCAAGTGGAAAGAAAATATAAATGTGTAGGGCTGTATTTTCTAAACACATTTTTTCCAAAAAGAAAATAAAGTGAGATAATCTCATTCAAAAATCTCTTCCTTAGGTAACAAGAAACTACCAGGCAATTCTTGCAGAAGGCTCTTTTTGTGCATTGTCATTTTTCAGTTTAGTCCAAAATAAACATAATGTCATGAACAGATTATTTTGCTGATTCTTTGGCGGAAAACAATGAAAAACGTTCCCAAAGGAATACATGCATGCTGGGATTTTTGAAGCTGCGTTGGGAGATTTATGTGACAGTGATGAATGGACTGATTAGATGTCCCTGGATTCTTTCTAATCTCTGCTCCACTGATTTCATTTGTTCTAGCTTTTGTTTAGAATGTTTATTTTACATGATAAAATGACTGGACAACTGAGCTGGTAGTAAAAAATTAATAAACCAAAGCATTACTGCAAACAAAAATCTTGTACTCTGAAAAAGGACAGAGAAAGAAACTACACTAAATGCTGGTTTCTGCACCAGCAGACTGGTTCTGCACATTCCTGTGGCCACACAAGCCTAACAGGGTATGGATGTTGGTTTGGGGGCAAGTGAGACAGGATAATACAATCTCATAATCATCTACTCACAAGACTTATGGGAATCAGGAAGAATTACAAGAGCTTTGGGACTAGTAACTTCCCTATGTAACATCTAGCAGAAATAAAGATAATCCACGAGTCTGCTCTTGTGCCAGAGTGGGGTGGATGGAGACTCTAGTACTGATCGCCCTTGTTTCATTCTGAGAAGAACCTTACTCTCCAATAAGCTGGAAGTCCTAGGGACATAGTTTCTTCTTTAGTTCTTCTCAGTTTCCCCAACCACCAATTTTCTTTCTTCCTCCAGCTGCCACATGGGACTAAAATTAAGAGTCCATAATTTGAGACATACAGTCCCTATGGCTCTTTCTTCTGTTAACAAAGGAAGAGCTATACTTTTTTTAGGACACCTGAAGGACTTATTTATTGAGCCCAGTAAAGACCCTTTATCATTTGCAAGAGTCTAGTTGGCATATTACATGACAGTCTTGGCAAATTCTCTGAGCCTAAGAAAGAGATGCCTGTGGATTGATTATCCATCCCCAATACCTCATCATCCATGCTTAGCTTTCTCTTTTCCCATATGAAAGTTTGGAGATAATTGTCCTTCATGGCACCACATCATACCTTACCTCCTGATGCCAAAGAGAGTGCTGAGTGTGCTAATGGTACATGCTGAGAGAGGCTGGGGACAAGATTGGGTGTACAGGCTTAGAACCATGCAAATCCATGTGGTTGCCTGCCTGGCTTCACAGAGTTTCTACAGTCTCAGAGCTCAGCTTTACTATCATTGGGCTGGCAAATATCCATAGCAGCATTAGGAAAAACAGTTCCTGTGTTCCAAGAAGCATAGGGACTTTGAGGCCTAGTCTATACTGAGGGTGAATTAGGTGGCAGTCAACTGCCAGTTACGCAAGGAACGTAAAATTCCTTGTGTAACTAGCAGCGACTTTTAAAGCCACTGCTACAAATTAGGGGAAAGCCAACGGCAAATCGCTTGCAATCGGCTTTCCCCTTCATCCCCTAGCCCCCAGGACTTCTGGGGCCGACTTTCAGGAGTGGCACGGGGAGTTCATACTCACCACAAACTGCTCCTGGAAGGGTGAATTGACTCTGGCAAAAATGCTGCCGTCATTGCAGACATAACCTGAGTCTGTTTAGTTAAGCCAAGGAATGGATGGGAGAGGCCATTTGAACTCTCCTTTCTCTTAGGCATCTGTGCAACAGACGAGCAGAGTGTGACCCTTTGCACAGGATTGTTCTGAAGCTCAAGATTAACATTAATATTGTTATAGGGAGGTTTAGTTTCTGTTAAGAATGATTATGGGTATCTGGAGAAGGGGAAATAGAGATGTGTATACATGAAGACAACTATTTTATTGTGAGACAAAGGGACAAGGAATTTTGTTGAGCTTCTTTTTAGAATTAAGAAACAATAGAGCTGTTCAAAGCAATTGTTTTTATAGTCCAGAAAACTACTTTTCTAAAGCTTTTTGGCCCTGAAGAAATAGGTTGGTTTTAAGCAAACAAAGCTCTGCATAGAATTTCTTTTAAATGAACACTTTATTTTTCTTGAATAAAATTATAACTTTTTTCTTTGTTTTTCAACTTTATTTCCAGTTTTCACTGGGTACAGTGGGTACATGCTTTAACATGCTATGTGTATTTTTTTCCTCACTGATTGGTTGCATAAATATGGACCCAGATACTTGAGGCATTCATTCCAGCCATTTCTTTCTGTGGTTTGGATTTTTATTTTAAGATACTGAAAATTCTGAGTTTTAGAAATCATTAAAATGATCTCTAAAACAAAAAAAAAAAAATATTTCCCCTTTGAAAACTTTGAATTCACTTTTTTTTCTATTTTCAAAATTTTAATGGGGGAAGAAAAATGGCATTTAAATAAACTCTATAAACTCTATTGAAGCAGGTAAAATGGAAGAGAAAAAAAATGAATTCCAGGAGGTAATTTTATATCAAGAAAATGACACAGTAGAAGACTATAGGGAAATGCAATGGAAGTTTCACTTTAGTAAGGACTGCAGAATATGAGCCTAGAACATAAAATATAACAGCTATATAGGGTCAGCTATATGCATTATCTAGTTACATATCTTGATAGACTCATACCCTCTAAGATCAGAAGGGAACAATATGCTCATCTAGTCTGCCCTCTTTCAAAATGCAGGCCACAAAATCTCACCCACCCACTCCTGTAATAAACCTCTAAACTATGACGTAGTTATTAAAGATCTCAAATCATGATTTAAACACTTAAAAGTACAGAGAATTCACTAGTAAGAGAGCAATGCCAGAGGAAGGTAAAAAAACCCAAAGCCTTTGCCAAACTGTCTAGTGGGAAAATTTCTTCCCAACCTCAAATATGGTGATTAGTTAAAGCCTGAGCATGTCGGCAAGATTCACCAGCCTGATACCTAAGAAAGAATTCTCTGTAATAACTCAAAACTCATCCCATCTATCAGGTCATTGCCATATCCACCACTGTAATGAGGTTGCTTGTCCCTCACTGTCTGTCACAGAGTGTGGCCTTGCCCCCCTCCCTATCTGGCCATGTAAGATATCTGCAATCCCTGGGCAGTAAGCAGTCTATCGTCCCAGGCAGGACCAGATAAGCAGTGTATAGCCCTCCCGGGCTTTCCAGATAGATATCAGGGACCCTCTAGGGTTGTAATGGCAAAGGAAGAGGAGGCACAGGTCTGCCCAGTTGCACTGCATCCCAGCCCAGGTACCTGCCCTGAACAGGGGAGCTTGCTCAGGGGTCAGCAGTGTCCCAACCACAACAAAAAACTCCTCCTACTTTCTTCTATTTTTTTAAGTATTCAGGTTCTTAAATTATTCATAGGAGTCTACAAATTCATTTTAGCCTTCTCAGCAAGCTTATATCAAGGAAAGTGAATGCATTGTAAACTTCAGTGGCATATTTCATTTGAGCATACATAATAAAAAAGCTACTATTTACCAAATGGTCCAAAATAAATTTAAAATATGTAATAGAGATAGCCTTCTATAAATATTCTTTCTTCAGCTAGGAGAAATTGCCACTTAAAGTTATTCTGATCCTTTTGTTGTAATAGCAATAGCCACTACAGTCTGGGGATTTACAGTAGAGAAGGGCCAGTTTCAGAAGTTCTGAGGCTTGATTCTATATAGATAAGTCTTCAGAATGTGAATATTTTTCCTGACCTCTTTAAATAACTTGAGCTACTTAACTGGACTTCAAAATCTTAGAAGAGAAGATTCTTTTAGATTTGTGTGATGTTCAGATTAGAGGAAACAAATATTTTATTTAATATTTGTACTGGTTTAGCACTCGGAGATCAATGATCTGTTGTGCTAGTCATTGTACATACTCAACAAGAAGGCAGTCCAGGGCCCAAAAGTTTGCAATCTGAAATCCAAGACCTTACATTTTGTGGGGCCTGTGCTAGCTAAGGTCAGGTTTATGCTGAGGGTGAAATTCAATGACAGTTGATGGGAGTTATGCAAGCTAGGCAGAGTCCCATTGACTTCCTAATTCCTTTTCAGTGTGGTGTCTTCACTGCACTGTACCACTTGAGGGGATGATTTACTAAGTCAGTTTCTAGATCAACTTAGTGGGTCTTAACTAACCACTGTGTCTATGCGGAAGGATTGAGCTGGCAGTGGTGACTTATCCACCATCAGTTTTGAGGTGACCTGAAGCATTCAGTGCTTTATCCAGCTCTGTCAATACCAGTAACTGGCCCTATGGCTTGTGTTTGAGGTGTGCAAGACCCTTTGCATATGCATAGCTCACAATTGACTTTGGGCAGGGGTATTATGATTTTATTTTTACACTTCTGCTCCATGCTCTTATCTAGGAAAATAAAGTTTGTATGAGACTGAGACTGAGTCATGATTGGAGGTTCAAGTTGGCTCTTGTTTTATAGTCATCTATTGTTTTCAGTGGGGTTTCTTAATTACCTTTTTAATTCAGTAACATGAAGAACACCATACTCAAGAAAAATATAATTCTTATGAAGACTCACTGTTATAAGTCATTATTTGAAGCTCCCTTGTAATAGTTAATTACTTATTCAAAATTACATCCTACCCCTTCCCACACATGTGTACAGATGGCCTGAACTGTCTTGAAAGGGGACAGGTTACAGAGAAGCTGCAGAATGGAAATTTGCTCCTTTGAACATCACAGAGCAGTGCTCCATGGAGACTCTTTCCAGAAGCACAAGGGGACTTTCCGTGGGTTCTAAGTAGGAATGCGGACTTCATTGCTGTATATGCAACTAAACAGATTCACCAGCCAGTTCATGTTCCTCCAGCAGCAGACCATCATAGTAATAGTTGTTACTGAAGTTCAAAGGCTATAATGGCAATCAAGGGACAGAGCACTTCCACTTATGGTTTGACTCCAGTTTAACCCTTCTGTTAGTTGGACAATGAGCACGAGTTAAGAATTTGGCTGCTGATATTTATTCCAAAGACAACATGCAAAATCCAGATTCTGTTTTCAGTTGTTTATAAGACACATACTGAATCACACTGTGATCCGATTGGGTCACTGTAGCAGGATCAAAATGTCTTAGTGACTTATTCACTTTATTTAAAGTCATCTTTCAAAATGTTCCTTTCATTCATTTTCAAACTAACGTTCAGTCACTTTTGGATACAGTCAAAAACAATCTTCATGTCATCTGATTTGTTACATGTCTATAGATCTTGATCCCAAACCCTCTGAAGCCAAAGGGAATCAGTATTTAATTCAATGGGCTTTGAATGAGGGCATTGGATAATATTGTATAGAAGAATACTTAGCTACAGTACACCATGCTCATATATTTGCTTCAGATACTTCCTGTAAATTTCTTAAAATGTGGAAAATATCTAACATACAATGTGACAACTGTATTTCTCTGCCAAAGAAACAGTTATCTTAACCCACGGTTATTTAGACATACTACACAGTAATATCCTGTTCCTGTTTTTGATTATAAACATTTATTTATAGAACACTCACTACGAACAGTATTTTGGTAGTTTATAGAAAATTGCAGATTTTATTCTCTGCTCTAAAAAGAGCCTGTCTATTTTCTGTAAATTTAATCTCTCCTCCAGTTCTAATTGTATAATAATCTATGATATAACCAGTGATGTCTTGTAGTACAAGGGCACCGTCAAGTATTGAATTGTATTTTGAAAGCTTTATGCTCGTTTGTGCCTTTTTGCACAACTGTAACATGTTATTCTCTATACTCGATCCAGTTTTTCTGAGCGTAGAAACCTGCTCAGACTGCTGATTTATAGTGTGTTGATTACAGTAATATCCAGAAGGCTTGCTTAGCAATCATTTTATAGTGCTAACCAGCCCTTAGCTACCACCTCTATTTGCTAGACTACTTCTGTCATTGACAGGGGAGCTGGGGATTGTAGGCAAGTCAAATGCAATTTAGATCTGATCTCTATAGGTCAGAGCTTTCTGGCCAAGGCAATATTCTCTCTTGTAGAGGAAAATTCTATATCTACTACAAGGCACGATGCCCTACATCAGCAGTTTTCAAGCACTGTGATGGGACACAGTAATGTGTCACCGCACAGCAGGAAAGCGGGGGAGATTGCTGGATTTGGCCTGGTGGTGCTGGGCTTGGGTGTCCTGTAGGGTCACTCACAACATGCCACAAAGTGTGTCACAACTTGTAACAGATTGAGAAACTACTGCCCTACGTAATCCTATGAGGTAAAAATGATGAATTCTTTTAATGGCCAGCTGGCTAATAAAGTTCATACTTTATTCTATTGTTAGTAATTCTCTGATAGCACAAGATTCAGATCAATAGAACATCATCTATCTATGTATACATGTATTTTTCAGCTACCTTCACCTTATTGCTCCGTCAGAGTGGACATTGAGCAACAGAGTGTTCCAATGGTGAGAGCAAAGAACAGGCAGGTGGGAGACACTGGTGAAATCCTATACTGACGTCAGGTGGGAGACGCTGGTGAAATCCCATACTGACGTCACTGATTTTACCACTGACTTTAGTGGAGCCAGTATTTCACTCACTGACTCTAGTCCTGACTGAGAGAGATTGACTGTCTCCCCCTCAGATCATTCTCTTTGCCTTTGGGCTTCAAAATGTAAAAATGAGATTATACTAGTCCCACTTTGTAAAATGCTTTGAGATCTATGCTACATAAAAATGCTAGGCTTTATTACCACATAGATTGTAAACAAGTTTTACTACAACAGTTGGTAAAGGTTCCATGTGCTAGCCTCACATTGTTTATGTCTATACTGGAGAGCTCAGGCAAGTCGACTTAATAAGGTCAACTTAAAGTTGACCTAGTTGATTTAGAGAGTCCCCATTTGTTTAAGTCAACTTTATAAAGTCAACTCATACCAAGGGGACACATTTAAAGTCAACTTTAATGGCCATATTTTGTTAAGTCAACTTAACCCTTAAAGTTGACTTTAAAGGTGAGAGTAATTAATTCGACTTAAGCAAGTGCTTAAGTTGATTTAATGAACTCCAAATGTGGCCCTGGAGTTGCTTAAGTGAACTTAAGCCTGGTTAAGTCAACTTAAGCGTCCAGTGTAGACACACCCATTGTTACAGAACAGCCCGATGTTTAGACAAGTGTTTCCCAACCAGTGTGCCATGGCACACAGGTGTACCACAAAATTTTTTGAAAAAACTATTCAAAGAGCTCTGGATTGGCTTACTGGCTCATTAATATTCATGAATTCATTTGGAAACTATATGGTGGTGTGCCTCTAATTACTTAAAGGTCGCAAGGTATGCCACAGCAGAGAAAATGTTGGAAACCACTGGTTTAGATGGAAGATTTTAACCATTACTCTAGCTTTTTGACCAAAAAACTATGACCCCTTCTAGAAGTAATAAGGTTTGATAAAAGTGTACATTGCACAGTTGCATCTTTGATCCAAGCAAATTTACTCTACCTCATGATAAACAAGGGAAATTATTGATAGACTTTCAGTCATACACATATATTGTATCAGGGAGATATTGAGACCCCACTCTGTGCTGATCTATCCTTCATGCACATTTTTAACTTCAGTTGCATGGGATGTAAATCAGCACTGAACTAGGCTCCTACTGTTCTTCCATCTAGTCATTAAAAGTGGTCAGCTTTATAAAAATGAAATAAGGTAAAAGAAGAAGCAGTTTCTTTATTATTTCATGCTCAGAGGACATATTATAAATAAACCCAATCAAATGTATTGAGACTTTGATTTTAAACACTGAGTATGGGATTGAAAGCCAGAGTTTATACATCCAAGTCCCAGTTTTCCTCAGTCAGCCTGTATGTTTTCTATAAAATATATGGATAATAATTCTTATTTATTTCACAAGAGTGAAAAATTGCAAATAGGTTCTCAGGGTCCATTCTCCCAGTGAAGTCAAGAATATTATATCATCTATATCTATATCTATATCTATAGCTATATCTATATCTATATTTATATCTAGACAGATGTATTTTTTTTTCTTTTAAAGTTATATGTGGTCTTGAATTATAAAATTCAGATCTAGATCCAGATTAAAAATCAAAGTGCAGCAGTAGTTCAATTCATCTATTTCAAGGCCAAACCATTGTGCCCACCTCGTCTGACCTGCTGTATAAAACCAGATATAAAATAATTCCTTTTTGAACTGCAGCATATCTTAGGGAAAAAAAAATCCTATCTTGATTTTAAAGTTAGCTGCGATGGAGAATCCACCACTTGGTACATTGTTCAAGTAGTTAATTATTTGGATAGGAAGTTTTGGTATTGGCCATAAGTAGTGCAAAATCTGGTTCTGGTTTGTGTTTAGTATCTGACTTCCTTCCCAATCTTTTATTCAGGTCTATATGTCACTAAGTAACTTTAGTTCCAAGAAGGTTCAGCAAAGAGGTCATAATCATCAAGGAAGAAATGAGGCCAAAATGATGCCTGGCATAGACTTAGGGTTCTGATCCAGCTCCCACTAAAGTTATTAGGAAAGTCTCCTGTTAACTGTATCATAAGCAGATTGAATCCTGAAACAGAGTGTGGGAAAATATGTGATATACCTTGACTTTAGCAAGGCTTTTGATACGGTTTCCCACAGCATTCTCATTGGCAAATTAAGGAAGTATGGGTTAGATGCATGGACTGTAAGGTGGATAGAAAACTGGCTAGAACAATGGTTTCAGTGTGTAGGAATCAATGGCTCCATGTCAAGTTGGCGGGCAGTAACAAGTGGTGTGCCCCAGGGGTTGGTCCTGGGGCCAGTTCTGTTCAATGTTTTCATTAATGATCTGGATGATGGGATAGATTGCACACTTAGTAAGTTTGCAGATGATACCAAACTGGGGGGAACGGTAGACACCCTAGAGGGCAGGGACAGGATTCAGGGAGACCTAGACAAATTGGAGCAGTGGGCCAAGAGGAATCTCACGAGGTTCAACAAGGATAAGTGTAAAATCCTGCACTTGGGACGAAAAAACCCCATGTACTGCTACAGGCTGGGGAGTGATCAGCTAAATAGCAGCACTGGAGAAAAGGACCTGGGAGTCATGGTGGATGGGAAGCTGGACATGAGTCAGCAGTGTGCTCTTGCTGCCAAAAAGGCCAATGGCATACTGGGCTGCATCAGAAGAAGTGTTACCAGCAGATCAAGGGATGTGATCATTCCCCTCTATTCTGCACTAGTGAGGCCACATCTGGAATACTGTGTCCAGTTTTGGGCTCCCCACTACAAAAAGGACATGGACAAATTAGAGAGAGTCCAGAGGAGGGCAACCAAAATGATCCAAAGGCTGGAGCACAAGCCCTATGAAGAAAGACTAAAGGAACTAGGCTTATTTAGCCTGCAGAAGAGAAGACTGAGGGGGGATTTGATAGCAACCTTCAACTACTTGAAGGGTTGCTCCAAGGAGGAGGGAGCTCGACTGTTCTCGGTAGTAACAGAGGGCAGAACGAGAAGCAATGGTTTCAAGTTACAGCTGGGGCGGTCCAGGCTGGATATTAGGAAAAACTTCCTTACTAGGCGAGTGGTGAAGCATTGGAATAAGCTGCCTAGGGAGGTGGTGGAATCTCCATCTCTGGAGGTGTTCAAGTCCCAGCTGGACAAAACACTGACTGGGATGATCTAATGGGAGCGGTCCTGCTTTTTTGGCAGGGGGTTGGACTAGATGACCTCGTGGGGTCCCTTCCAACCCTATGATTCTATGATTCTATGAAAATAGAAAGGAAGTGCTAAAGGGAATGGGATAAGTGTTTCCAACAGGAAGGCTATGTTCACATGTAAACTGTTATTTCAAAATAAGTTATTTTGAAATAAAGTCCTTATTTTGAAATAAGTTAATTCAAATTAAGAAAATGTTAATTCCAATTAAGAGAAAGCCTGCTATCGAAGCGGCTGTTATTTCAAAATGGTTATTTCAAAATAAGGCTGTTTGGACATGTTGTTTCGAAACAGTTGTTTCGAAACAATGGTGTTGTTTCGAAACAAAGTGTCCGAACGCTGTTGTTTCAAAACAGCCATTTCAAAACAATGTTTATTTCAATTTCAAGCGAGGTTTTACTGTTTCGAAATAACAGCCGTTATTTTGAAACAATGGGTCCCGTTGTTTCAAAATAACGGAATGTCGTGTGGACATAAGAAATTTTATTTTGAAACAACAGTTGTTGTTTCGAAATAAAACTCTTGTCTGAACACAGCCTTCAAGGAGTTGCTCTTTGTGAAAGTAAAATTGGGTTGCCATTACCCACACTGCATTTGAACAGTAGATAATTGAGGTGATTTTAGTTTGAGAGCTGTCAAAATGCCACAATTGGCCAGTATTAAATTTTCTTCAAAATTAAAAGCAAAAAAGGCACTATAGATAAGCATATTATTTGGGTTTGGAAAGGAAAAGATTAATTCAACACACTTTTTCATACTTATTTTATCTTGAAGGCAGATCAGAGGTTACCTAAAATAATAATATAATAACTCAGAAAAGACATCAACATTTTACATTCACAATTATTCACAAACTGTTTGACCTTGGGCAATGTTCCATAGACTGGAAAGACATTACATCAAAGAACTGACATTAATAAAGACTATTCACAGTGCAGCCCAATGCAAGGAGCCCTACTTGTCAACAGAACTGTATGACTGTTCTGATCACACAAGTAATCCAGTTAATGAGGCATATCTCAGGAACTTGACAAGAATGTAAGCCTATGAATGATATCTGTACTTTGTCATGGATTAATAGAATATTAATGAAGGCAAGGTGTATTTTCACATTCCAGTGACAGAAGGATTAGGTGGTGTAGAAGTCTGAAACCTTCAAGTTTCTTTGAGAATATGGATCCTAAGTTCTTTGCTTTTGATTTAGCAAACCCCTTTCTTTAACAACATCACTTATCTGCATGTAGATTCCAACGAAATAGCTGAACTATATAATTTTAAGCAAATTAAATCCACATATTCCAAACCAAGTTGCATCTGCCTTCTTGTATTACCTCAAGGGGTTTACACCATTGTTTAAAACAGGAAATAGAGTTGTTGACCATTGTTTCAACCAATTACCTTGTTTTACTCCAGGGCCAGTTATTTTCCAGTAGCAGTAGAAGTACTTTCAGCAACTATGGTCAATTGTATAACAAGCTGCAAAAAACACTTTGATAATCCTTTTCCACTGAAAAGTGCAATTTAAATGTAATATATCATTGTAATTCATGGGGAATATTCAGATGCATTAAAAAGGTAACATAAAGAGCTATTACAACTGTAATAATTATGTTCTGCAACTCAATAATCTCTCGATGCCTCATGAGCACTTAGAGTTCTTGTCTCTTTCTAGTGAAAGCACATATAAAATCTAAAGGATCTATTTCCACCTGCTCCCTGCCCCCAATAAATATAACATACCGCACCTTCCAGCATTAATGGTACATACATGCATCAAAGTGAAAAGTCACCCTTACAAGGTCTATTGAGCTACAGACATTATTTCTGTATACAATTTATGTTTTTTCAATAGAAATAATTTATGAAAAATAAAAATGTCAATATAAATAATTAATTAATTTAGAGCCAAAATCATGCAGGGCTACTGGATATTAAATGGGACAGAATGAATGGAGCCTTTTTCCATATTGACACTACTCACTCAAAGGCAATTAACAGGTTCTGCACTGAGGTGCAGGGTTCAAGAATGATTATTTCTTAGAATCCTAGCATGCAAGCCCTACAGTGGGGATTCCTTCTTGCTCCATCTCTCTGGCTATGTCCACATGTTGTTTTTAAATCAAAACAACAACCATTGTTTCGATTTTAAAAAAGTTATGTCCAGAAAATGTTCCGTTATCTCGAAATAACGGAGCTCATCATTTCGAAACAACAGAACTGAATTTGAAATAACAAAACCTCATTGTAAATCAAAATGGCCATTGAATCGAAACGGCCATTTTGAAACAACACCATTCAGATGCATTGTTTTTAAACAGCCATTATTTCAATTCTAGCTTGGATTGCCCTTCCTCCTCTGAGGGTGCATAGCAGCAGGAAGGAGGAAGCAACCAGCCCCATTGCTGCCACGTACCTGGAGCTGGTGCAGCATGGCCAAGACACATGCTGGCACAGCCCAGGGTAATGCCAGACACCTCTGTGGGTGTGGGAGGAGGGCCCCTGCCTCCTCAACATATGAGGCAGGGAGGTAATCCATGTGTATTTCCGTGCTAGGCATTAAAACCATGATATCTGCATGGACATTGCAGACCAGATGGCAGGCCAGGGCCATGAGTGTACAACTGAGCAAGTGCGTTAAAAAATCAGAAGCCTGTGCCAAGACTATGCATGCGCCAGGGAGGCAGGGTAGCTCCAGGGGCCAGCTAAAACCACCAGCTGCCCCCTTTTCCAGGAACTAGATGCATTTCTGATGGACAAGCCCAGCAGTCTCCCATCATGGACCATTGACTCTGGGGAGCCACTCCTGTGGCCACACCCCCTGAGGGAGGCCCCTTGGACAGGGAGGCATCCCTCAACGTGGGAGACGTCAGTCAGCCAGGGAGTGCCCAACCACCAGATGCCACACCAGCTAGTCCTGAGCTCTTCCCTGCTCATGAGGGGCCTGCCACCCCTGAGGAGGAAGAGCCAGAGGGGGACACCAAGGAACCACCACCCACAGCCAACCCAGGTGAACATCTGGAGCACCTCTTGGTGAGTGATTCTCCTCCCTCCAGGGAGGCAGGGCCGAGCCTGACAATGCCATCATTACCTAGGATGCAGCACCCTAGAACACACAGGACACAGGGCTGGGGGGGCACAAGGGCCCTCCCATGGGTGCTGGTGGCAGAGGGACATGTAACGCCAGGATGCCAGGACCCAGCGGGGCAGGGGATGCTCATCAGCAAGGTGCCAGGATCCAAGTCAGAGAGTATGCAAGCTGCACCGCTGCCATATGGCCTTGGGAAACATCCCGACCTACATCCTGCTGAATGCCGCTCACCACTGTGGGCACCACAAGGCCATGTGCACCCTTGTGCAGTGTCCCACATGACACAGATGGGAAATGCTGCTGACAGTCAGGGCAGAGGGGTTGCTGCAGACAGACTGCACACAGGCAAGGCTGTCAGGTAAAGGGAGGCTAACCCTTTTCCTGCTTCGCGCCAGCAGCTCACTGGCACATCTGCCATCCTGCTCCACAGAGTCCCCGGACCACTGGGACGCAGACGAAGAGAGCTCATTGCACCAGGGAGGACATCCTCACCAGCCTCCTTGAGCTCCGCCTCTGAGCGGAGGATTCAACCGGGGTCTGGAGGGAACAGCAGGGCAGGTGCCAAGAAGCTGCCATCCACCAGCTCCAGCGCACAGCCGACACAGATGACCGTGTCATCACTGCAATGGAGCGGCAGGCTGCAGTGATGGAGTGGCAGGCTGTGGCTTTGAAGCAGCAGGGCACTGTGCTCTGGACCATTGGTGCTGCTGTGCAGACGTTACCTTGACGCTTTGGTGAATAGCACAGCACCGTGCTCCTCCAGCACCTCAGGGAGTGCCTCACAGGCAAGGAGCTGTCCTTTTCCTCTGGTGCCCCCGGACCTGGGGCAGCCTTGCCCAAAGCTGTGGCACAGAGGGCCATGGTCCTGGGATGGCCTCCCAATATCCTCTTTCAAAGTCCCCAAACCCCTACCCACTTCCCTTCTCCCAGTTCATGCCCCCCTAGTTCTCCCCATACCCACTTCCCATTTCCCAGTTCATGCCCCCCCTGAGTTCTCCCTCCAAAGTTCCATATCCCATACCTGATTCCCAAACCTTTCGTTGCTCCAGCCTCCCCCCATTGTAAATGAAAACCATAACGGTGAATTTAGTTCTATTTGTGCTTTTATTGGGTGGGGTTCTGGGTGTGGGTGGGGGCTAGCTGTGGCTGGACGAAGGTCTGGGGGGTGTGGGATGGTGGTCCTAGTTCTCACAGGTCCTCTGTCATGAACAGGTTTATTAGTGCCTTATGCACATGTTTGTGCTGTGCGGCACTCGCTTTCTTGGGGCAAAACCTCTGGCTGTTGGAATTGGCCACTTACGAGCTCTGCCTTAGCCTCCCACACGGTGGCTACAGTTTTCCCCTGGAGCTCGCAAAGGTTATGCAGTGCCACAATTCTGTCCTTTGTGAGGTGCAGGTGTGTGAGGAGGCACCTCTAGTGGGCTTTCAGTCTGCTGAATGCCTGCTTAAACTCCTGACGGCAGTGGTTGATGCAGCGCTTAAAAGCTGCTGTCTGGCATCGAGGTGTCCTGTGTATAGGCACATGAGCCGGGGCAGAGGGGGTAGGTTGCATCAGCGACAATGAGGACAAGCACCTCAACTTCCCCAATGGTGATATTATGGGAGGGGAAGAAGGTGCCTGTCTCTATGCCCTGGTACAAGGAGGAGTTGCACAGAACCCTGGCATTGTGCACCCTCCCCCGCCATTTGACAAAGCAATTCTGAAAGATGGCCCAGTGGTCCACAAGGCCCTGCAGTATGATGGAGTGGTATCCCTTCTTGTTCCTGTACTCGGCTGCACACTGCTGTGGGGTTCGCACAGCAATATGGATGCCATAGAGTATCCCTGCACAGTTTGGAAATCCCAGGACGGCAAGGCCGGTGATGGCGTGCTGCAGCACTCCCTGTGTGATAAGGCATGGCAGCAGGAGCGTGCTGATGGCATGGACGACCTGCAGCAGCACTTCGCAGACGGTGGATCTCCTGATGCTGAAGAGATGGGCAATGGACCTGTGGGACTTGGGAGTGGCCATCTTCCAGAGAGCAATTGTCACTCTCTTGTCCACGGGGACGGCTGCTCTCATCACTGTGTCCCTTCGGCGCAGGGCTGGGCCGAGCTCAGTGACCAGGTGAGTGAAGTTCTCTCTGCTCGCCCAGAGGTTCCTCCTCCACTGCTCATTGCTCCGGGTTCACAGGACAACCCACTCCCACCAGTCTGTGCTGGTTCCTGTGCCCAGACGCACTGCTGCACAGAAGGGTGGTAGGGAACTAAGGCCGCTGTTAGGGCCAATGAAATGATGGTCAGAGGCTCAGCCCTGGCATCAGTGAGCTCAGGGACGAGTATGTCCCACAGCAGGAGAGCACCCTGCAGGCTAGCAGAGGGTCTATCAAGCACTCGAGTATGGTAAGGAAGCCAGTAAGCATCCACAGCCATCTCTCTCACAAACTCTTGCCAGTCACAATGGACAGGGAGGTAAAGTCAGTTCCTGCTTTTATGCGATTGGCTGGCAACACGCCTCTGCCAGGGGGGCCATGTTGCCACACCTCCCATGCTGCCCCTCTCCTGATTCGAAATAGCAAGTCCGGTGTCCAGACTTGCTATTTTCATTTGCTGTTTTTGCTTATTTCTATTTAAGTTAAATTGAATTAATGATTTTATTTTGATTAACTTATTTTGATTTAACTTAAATCAAATTAACCCTGTATGTGTGGACATAGCCACTCTTTCACTCCTGCGGACACTCAAAGACAAGTTTGCCAAATTATTCTAAGAGATGATGTAGGAAGCACATGGCTCAGGAATTCTGTGAATGTTTATGCTTTCCTTCATGGATGAAAAGAGGGTGCCATTTTAGCAGTTATATTAATGATACTTCCATTTCATTGAAAGGAAAACAATGTTAGACCAAATCTGAGAGCTTATAAAAAAACCCCACTCCATTACTTTTCTCTCATTCTTGTATTATGAGACAATGTAAATGGGAACTGGTGCTGCCTAACAAAACTGCAGGGTGTTAAAGCTCCCATGGATTCTCAACACCTTAGGTTTTTCCCACTATGAAATCAGGTTCTCATAAGGGCTAACCAGAAATTTTTTAGTAAGGAAGGAAATCATGGGAGACAATATGTGAATCCTCCAGCTACTTCCTAACTGCATCTGTTTCTTCAGAGCAAACAGTGAAGATTACCATACATTTCCTTGCATTACAGTTGCATAAATGACAGACTAATACAATTCAGGACTGATGCTGTCAGAAAACTGCCCAGGGTATGCTTCAGAGATTTATTACATTATAGGTGATGTTTAAGCCACTCAGTCATCTGACGGCTTGATCCTCTTCAGCAGAAACATGTGGTGGGAGAAGGAAAATGCAGTCTTCATCTCACAAAGGGCATTCAAAACCCCATGAGTAGACAGCATTTGCAATAGAAAGGGTATGGTGAAGAGCATTACCTATTACAGTGTATTTTCAATAAGGATTCAATTGGCAAACATTCTATGGACCCTCATCCAGTAGACCTTTTACTTTCCGTGGGTGGAATGTTTAGAAGAGGATGGTAAAAGGATTTGTCTTCTCCTGGGCCTCATTCTGACACTCTTTCTGTCATAAGTCATCCCACAGACTTAAATGGCATCATCTGTATGAATACTACTACTTGTACAATAACAATCAGTGTGGGAAGATGCTCTGGAGATGTTAAACATCTAAATTGTCTTTAATTCTGTGTAGAAGGTAGGCAGAGTGTGGTGGGGCCTCCAGCAGAAACCCGACAGGGAGTCATAAAGGTAAATAGTAACTTGGGCCATACTATTATTTTCTTAATTATAATAAAATACTTGTTCGGTGTTAGAGGAAAGTGACTGGTATTTTGCCATTGTGGGATCAGGGGCATATCCATGGGTGGGCATGCATGGACTAGGCCAACCCACTTGGCCCTGAAGCCCACCCAACTTAGTACTCAGCAGCAGTGTGAACTTCACCATTGTGGCTTCAGCAGTGAAGTTTGCACTGCTGCCAACCTAGGCACTGTGCCTCTCCCTCTCCTTCAAGGGACAACTTCCAGTCACATGACCAGAAGTTGCCCTTGGCCAGGCCAACCCTGCACTTTCAAGGGGGCTGGCTATGTCCCTGTGTTGCATGCTATGAAACAGAACTGGGATACTTGTCAGCAGGCACCTTGCCTGATGTTATTAGGGCTTGTCTTCACTGATAACAGTGAATTCACCACCATCAGATCAATCAGGAAGTTTATCCCTGAGGACCACCCCAGCAAATGGTGTAGCACTGAGTTGATGGGAGGTCATTTCCCAATCATGCAGCACACTGAAGATACCACAGTAAGTAGGTGTTCAGCAGTTGAAGGGAGATATGCAAGTTATTTTTAAGTAACCTGTGTATCTCTCTTTGACTGCTGTCAAAATCCCTCTGAGGTGTAGACCAGGGCATCGTCTCTTAAATGAAGGAGCACCAGATGTATACTTACAAGAAGAAATAATCTTTTTGCTCTACTTTTGTTTTTTCCAGTGCTAGTATTTTACTTTCTCTGTGCCAGATCCCCAGCTGCTGTGAATGTGCAGAGATAATTAAAGTCAATAAGTGTATGCTAATTTATTCCATCAGTGGATATGGTCAATGTCTTCATAGTGTTGCTTTCATGAGCCCAACCTTTCTTCTGATACTACTAGCAAAACAAAACATAAAAGTCAAAATGTTGGGATTTGTTTTTCTAAACCAGTATGAATCATCATGGCAACAATTTTTGTACAAATCCCTGCCTTTCCATCTGGATTCCTACATTGTCTCCAGTCAACACTCCCCTTTGCTCCCCTCCCAATCTGGTGACAGATTTGGCAGATATATCTATGGCCCTGATCCTGAGAAATGCTGAGTCCCTGTAAATCCCACAGAATTCAGTGAGTGTTATGGGCACTCATCACCTCATAGTCATCAGGAAATTTTACTGTCCCCCTTTGAACTCACTTTGCCCTCCTCTTCCTTTCCCTGCTGTCAGGAAGAGAGAGAGAGCTGGTGACTGACTACTGCTTGAGCAACCAACACATATCACAGAAAGTGGAATTTCCCCTTTGACTTTCCCCTCTTTTTTCAAATACAGTTTGCAATTCTATTTATGGCATCAATGAGCAAAACTTCTCTCTTTGAAAGAGCATTCATTATTATTATTATTATTATTATTATATTAGTAGTAGTAGTAGTATTAATGATAATTTTGCAGCATGGGCAAGAAGCCAAGGAATATTGGGTTTTCTTCATATGAAAACTATCATGGCAGACACTATACATCACTTGCCAAGTTTTAAATCAGACTCATGCTCTTGAACTGGTCAAGCTTTACTCTTGCAGCTTTTATCATCAGAACCTCTTGATGGATTTATAACTTGGCAATCCATTCACTCTCATTCATTATCCTACAGTGTATGTAAATCAGTGAAGTATTTCAGGGCATCTCTGAAAAGAAATAGAACATAAGCAAGTTTCACCGATGGGAAAACTCTTAGAAAATAGTTATGGGCCCCATGTGCTGGAAGAGAGCATCCCACTGCAGCAACAGTCAATAATACTCTTCACTTCTATAGCTGTTGGCATCCCAAAACAGTTTACCAACTATATAAATGCAGCAACTTTGAAGTGCAACAACCTTATGGGGCATGGGGGGGGTGATAGAAGTTATCCAGAGAAGTGACATACAAAATAATACATAATAATATATATATATATATATATATATATGTGGGGAGAAAAAGTGGCAAACTCCTAATCTTGGGAGAAAAAAAAAAAACTTTTAGAAACATTGCCTTGGCTTTTGACTTATGTTGCTTTAGCTGCTCTACAAAAGGCAAGAAAGCAGAAGGGAAGAAAACAAAATTAATATAACAAGCTCTAGAACACTGGCAAGATGATGTGACAGCAGTGGGTACATCTATACTATGTGTTTAAGTCGACTTAAGTCGACTTAAACAGAGTCCTGTCTATACTGCTGGGCAGTAAAGTCAACATTAGGGTCTACTAAAGTCGACTTTATAAGGTCCACGTATAAAGTCAACTTTATCGTTGTCAACTTTATTAAGTCTACTTAAAGCAATGTGGACTCACTAAGTCGACTTAATAAAGTCAACTTAGTGCAGTGGGGCCATCAAGTCAACTTTATAGAGTTGACTTAAGCCAGGGCACCCATTTAAAATCGACTTTGTAAAGTCAAATTAATGTAGTGTGGACTCACTAAGCTGACTTAATAAGGTCTACTTAAAGTTGACTTAGCTTTTACAATGTAGACATAGCCAGTGAAAGGAGTGTGTTATCATCGTGGCCATTCATTGTGATGACTGAAGCCATGGGGCCTGTTCAAATAATCTTACTAATAATAGCATTAAGGTTTACCATGTTCCAAAGGGGTAGGTCTTAGTCTAATCTAGCAAAACAAACCAGGGGCCTAGTGAGATTAAAAGATTCAAAGATTAAAAGACTTACATTAATTTATTAGTCAAGAGGCCATTTGGTGTTGATTGCATCTAAAACACCAGCATATAAAAATGTATAGTCTATATTCTAGCAACGAGGCAGTCTAAGCATTAACTCGAATGTTTATAACAGTCAGGCCTGGGAGATACTTTCCCACACTGTTGTGCCTCAAGAGAGGGTAAGGGAAATTTATGAAAAGAAACCAATAGAAAACCTTGTGTTTTATGAACTATAATAAACAAGTGATATCATTGCTATTTACTGGACCTAAGCCAAAGCCAGATGAGGGAATTTAAGAGGTGAACACTGCACCTGGTACCCAATTAACCATATTTTCTTTATGTTACCTTAGTGTAAGCCTTAAATAAGAACATTGGTATTCCAAGGGTCACTGTAAGTTTAGCAAAACACTTATTTCATGGTTTCATTCATTTTTTTCACCTGCCTTGAGCTATTGCTGCTGCTAACATCCAAGCTCAAAGTAAAAACATGGTTCATCCAGTAGCATAGTTCATTTAATGTAGGTCTATGTTACAGAGCCTTTTTGGCTTTTGGCAAGCAGGATTGATGTAGTAGAAAAGTGACTTAGAGCAGGGCCAGCCCTACACCAAATGACACCCCGAATGAAGAGTGTCTTTGGTGTCTCCCCTCCTCAGTTTGTGAAACTTTTGAATACCTTGCGTTCTTTACTACTTTTGTAGCCCATTTCATGACTTTGATGCATCATCTGTGTGTATTATTTATGTCATATAAGATGACAAATTTGCATGCCAGCATTTTCAAATCTGTATTAATTCATACCATATATAAGCAAACTGAAAAATGTAATTTTCTCTAAGTTAATAAAAGCATTTTAAATTTAAGACTAACTGAAATGTAACATAAACAAATGAACTGTGCAGCAGCATTGAATGGATCAGTATTAAATAGCATTAAAGTAAGTGACAGTGCTCTCAAGCTGGCATACCCAAGCCCATCCTGGGTCACTTGCCCCCAAACACAGCCTTCACTTAAGAGTTGCCACCATTCTCCCTCATTTTCCTCAACGTTGCTGAGTTTATATTATCTTGGTCTTGTATTTGGTCCTTAATATCCATGCACAGCAGATTAGATATAGTTTTTATGTGATCCTATGACAGACCCAAACAAAAAGACTATACTACATGATATTGAGATATCTGTTTTAGAAGTCTAGGGCTATGTCCACACATACATCATTATTTCAAAATAAGTTATTTCGAAATGAGTTAATTCAAATTAAGAAAATGTTAATTTGGATTAAGAGCCTGTCATTGTTGTATTGTTTCAAAATAAAAGACGCGTGTGGACATGCCCTAGCAGTCTGAGCTGAAATCTGTGTCTGCAAGGAGCCTGAATTATTGTACTTTTCACCTCAGGTTTTGAACTCCTAAGACATCCAATCTAGCTCTGTGGCTTTTCTTTGGGAATTGGCAAATCCAGAATTCTTAGGGTGATTCTATTTTATTTTATTTTGTGGGCAGCATTCATAAATTTCTATTGTGAATCTCATCCATGCATGATCTATATTCACTTCAAACACAGATGCACTGTTGCAGGGGGAGACAAAGAACACACCTCACCACATTTCCTACCTGCTGTGAGAGCTACAGCTATAGCTCTGATAAAATGTATGTCTTTTGAGTGCCCTAGCTGCTATGACTCTTAGAAACATGCAGGAATCTTTTTTTTTTCCCCTCAACACTGCATGACAACAGGCCCACACCAGAGAGTTCTTTGAAAGAGGAAAAAGCACTGTTGTCACACTGGTGTCAAGGATTCAATGTGAAATGTTCTGTACAACCAGAGTGGGAGGATGTGACAGAGTGACAATATCTTACAGCATCCTGGACAAACCTGATGTAATTGAGATCATTTCAAAAGAGTTAAGTTAAGCCACATTGAGTTAAGTTTGGTGCATTTGAGGTCCATTGTGGTAAGAAAGCAATTGCATATATGTTATTGTGAAGTGTATGTAAGGCTGCTGAGAGGAAGGGAATGCTCATGTAATTTCTCAGGTTATCAGACCATTGAAGCCATCCTGTGGCAATATCCACGTATACTTGTTAAAACTGAGTTCTCCAGGCTTCAAAGGATAGAGGAAGGATTTTTAGCTAAATAGTCTGGATTCAAACTGGCTCAGGGACTTCTTCCAGATCCAGCCACCTAAAGGGACCTCCAATCAAAGGAGGGGTCCAATTCTTAAGGAAGGGTTGTATCAACTGGGCCTATGGAGGCCCGTAAGATTGGTTGATAGTTCTGAGCTGAAGCTGTGATGAATATGACACCACCAGGAACCCCCTTGGGTAGGATGTTGAAGGACTGCTCCTACCAGAGCCCATGTTGGGGTTTGGGTAAACTCTGGTAAGCATATTAGCATTGTGTGTAGATCCTTTGATTGTTTAAATATTAATTCTTCACAGTGCTTTTACCTTATGAATAAAATAAGCTTGCATAAGAATGCTGTATAGTAGCTATAATTGTAAGTTAGTGAGTTAGTTAACCATCTCTGATGAGAAAACAAAGAGAAGTGTTTGAGCAGCCTGTCTGTGCTGGGAATGAGCCAGCATAATCAGAGAAACTGTGCAGCCTGGAAATATCTCAATCAGAAGAGATGGGGGTTCAGAAGAACAATGTCTGTGGAACTGGAAACCTGACACTGGAGGCCCTTGTTGGATTACTGAGGGGAAATAAAGGTGCAGTTGGACTGAACTGTGACAGAGGGTACTGTCATGGGGTTCATACATGTGCACCTCTAAGGTATGATCTGTGTAACTATCCTGTTCACTTTTGCAATGTAATTGCATGGTTTGATGCCAAATATGCCATGGAAAGGATCCCTTGTTGATACTTACAACATGTTCTTCATTATTAGTATGGTATCATGTTTCTTGTCGTATCAGATATGTGTACATACATGAAGCATGTTTCCAGGTATTTTATGTTACTCAGGAGAGGAAAGGGACAATCAGAACAGTCTTCCAGAAGCTTCTAAACAGTCAGAGCTGTAAACACATATCCAGAGAAGATAAGAAGGATGATGGGCTAGCCAAATGCCTATAGCACCTCGATTAGAGCTGAGGGAGGACTCCTGCATTTCCTGGTCAAAGAAAATCAACTCAGCCCAGGAAGAGGGGCTGGAACAGAGAGTTTTGGAAACAAATACAAACACTTTGAACAGGAAGGTGTGTATGTGCCCTTCCTCCCCCCCCTCCCCCCGCAGAGATGCTATATCACGGAACATCTTTAAGAAGGATTGGGTCCTGCCTAGGAATAGGCAAAGACTGGCTGCTAAACCATCATTCAGCCAGATCCTGTGAGTAATTTTGGACAGTGATGCTAGCATGTGTCTTATACTTTTTATTTGATTATGGTAACTCCTGATTCCTCTATTAAATGATTTTGCACTGATTTTATATAGTCACTTAAAATCATATTCTGATCAATAAACTAGTATCTGTTTTATCTAAAAATGTGTGAACCTTAGAGGGTGTGTATGAGCAGAGGTGAGCATTCTCGTTTCATTGATAAATGGGTGAACCAGAGTACATAAGGTTAACAGTGATTGGGGGAAGGGTTCTGATCCCTATAGGACAGTAGCTCCCAGTGTTGCAAAAGGAAGCTCGGGGTGCTCACTGGGGGACCATCCCCTAAGTTGCCAGAGGGCACAAACCTACTGCCTGGAGCCAGTTATATACAGGATACTGGTGTGGACTGAACCAAATGTGGGGCCTATCTAGCGAAGTGGGGTAAGTTGGCACGCTGGAGTGGAGATCAGGGGGTCACAATGGCACACTAGATCAGATTCTTGGAGGGGAATGTCACAGATATCTAGCAAGTTCAAGACTGATTTCCTTTTTATTCCCATAGTAGACACAAAAGGAAAACTGAAAAGTGGTGCCTTTGAAAAAGGTGTGACTAGAGGAATACACTTATGGTGAAGTGAAGCTGATAGAACAATTGACTTCCTTACAAGCACATGAGACTGCATTGCTGTCTCTCCTGAGGGGAAAGTGAATCTGATAACATTTGTGCTGAATCCAAAATTCAAAGTCATGGTGTTCAGTGTGGCTGGTTTGAAATTCACTCATCACTACATTTCTTGAATGGCATATTAGATATTTAAGTAGGCCCAGAGAACATTTCAAGAGATTCCTTTGCAATGTATGATAGATAAATATACTTGCCATGTTGTGGAGAGTGGTATTTGCATTTTATAGTTAAAAATTATTGTCCTCCTTCAGGAGAATGGCATCCAATAAAGCACTTAACATCCTTTCTCAATCATCCATTGTGCTTGTCAAATGTACAGTTACAGCCTTTAAACAGCATAAGTCAATGTAAAAATAGACTATTGTATTGCCGCTAATCATTATTTGTTTCTATCTGTTGGTCTCCAGAAAAATAGATATGCGCTTTGACAATATTCTATATGAAAATGCGGCTCATTAATATATTTCTTTTGCATGTTCTTGGTAACTTTATGGGACTCTACAAAGTGTTGTATTCATGTGTAATGTTATTCCTTCAGGGTTTCTTCCCACTCAGTTATTCAGTAAGCTTTAAAAGAAGTAGGGGAGTCCCTCACAACTTGGACTTGATCCTGCATCCCATATGTAGGCAAATTTCTCTCAGATTTCAGACAGTAATGTCTCTGCAGCATAGATTGAGCCTTTCATCTGTGTGATTCACGCTAAAACAGAGATTGTTAATTGTAACCTGTGTCAGTGGAGCACCACACAGCAGAGGGATCTGCATTAGCAAATCCTGATGAAGAATTAGAGTTTACATATATTTATTCTATCCAGATAGGGCCTCATCAATCCCCATTGAAATGAATAGAGGTCTTTCCATTGACTTCAAAGGGAGTTGGGTCAGGTCTTAGAATAATTAGAATGCTGTCCACTTTTCACCATTGCTTTGCTACTTTATAGTAACCTTTTCCAATCCCCCAGTTTTTCTATGTGTGTGTGTGTGTGTGTGAGAGAGAGAGAGAGAGAGAGAGAGAGAGAGAG
>ML682059.1:686647-732854 GCA_007922195.1 Podocnemis expansa
GAGAGAGAGAGAGAGAGAGAGAGAGAGAGAGAGGAGAGTGTAGTATTCTCTACTGCTGTAGTATTTACAAAAGTACCAGGAAATGGTCCATAACATGCTAAACATTGCAACTTTGTGCTAACTATATTTAGGACTCATTATGCAATCCATCTTCTTCTGATTTCTATACCAGACAAAATAGAGATTGATTTTTGCTTCATTAGCAGTGCACCCATCTCACTAGTTTCACAAGCTGTGTATTTTTTTTCATTTTAAATTAATAGGGGATTAATCACATACATTGTAAATCATAGCATCATGTTAAGAAAAACCTCATTGCTATGTTGTATGTGTTTTTGCAATTCAGTGGAATAGCACTTCAGTGATGATTTCTCTTTGCCTTTTAGGTAAACAGTTTAATTTCTTCAAGTCTCTTATGACAATGTACTCTGCAAAGCCAGTATTTCCCTTATTTCATTATCTACAGCAATGGTTCCTCTATCTCCATACCTTCCACCTCTTGCTGTCCATCTGTCACTCATCTCTGTTCTCACCCCTATGCAATTTATAATCCTTCTCAAAGTACTTGTAGGGGTTTGCCAGGATCCATGATGGTTCAAAGGAGAGCGCAAAGAAATTGGTACAGTAGTTTATAGAACACACATAGTAACACAATTGTAAGTACATTCTGTTTAACCACATCAGTTTAAAAAGGAAAAGACAGGAAATGTATACCAAAGCAAGTTTATAAGCTTCTCCTGGTAAATACTGCCAACTATTCTGATGATAATAGCTCACAGACAGAAATTCTGGTCTGCAGCAAAGATCTCAGACACTATGATGGGGTTTACTTCATTCATTGGCTCTGAGTGGGCTGAGGTAGGCCAAATGGATCCAACCAGCTACCTAGACTGCAAACTCGGAGAATTAAAGGTGGCAGGAAAATCCTAATAAGAGAAAGTTTATCTGAGCAGAGATGGACTGGGCTCATATAATTGTAGGAAGCTGGCAGCAGCAAGGTTATTTTAAGTATAAATCTCAATACTGTGTAAACTGTGGAGTTCTTATGGCTACATCATAAATGGAGGGGGGTTTGGGAGGAGAGGACACATATACAGATACCCTCTGAATCCTTTTCAATGTATTTCTTCCATTTCCAAAGTTCCTTTTCTCAATGAAAATATCCCAACTTGGACAAATACATACTTTTCAAGCACCAATACATCACTTTGTTCTACTGGCTTCTCACAGTACAAAGTAATTTGGTTTCCCAAATTCTGGGAAAGTGGGATTTTGAACTAAGAAGGAGCAACATTTCAGAGAGGAGGAAAAAAATCTCAAAGAAAGGAACTGTTAAAAGAAGTAGAGGGACATATGGGTCAAATTCAGCTTTGAGGCCAGTGGGATTGCAGATACATGAGTGAGTACAGAATTTGTCTAAAATAAACACTTGACAATCCTTTTATAGAAAACGCTCAAGTTTAGTTACCTTAAATGGCCTGATGTTCAATAAGAAACTTAAACACTGTGAAAACCAGGTCACTTAGGCTATGTCTACACTACAAAAGTTAACTTGACTTTGTTAAGTCAACTTAATAAAGTCTGCTTAAAGTTGACTTTATTAAGTCAACTTAATGAGTCCACTCTTCTCTTAAGTCGACTTAACAAAGTTGGCTAAGTCAACTTAAGAAAGTGTCCTAATAAAAATGTGTTTGCTTAAGTTGACTTTCCTAAGTCAACTTAAGCAGACACATGTCATTATATAGGGCTTCTTAAGTTGACTTAGATGGCCACATTACATTAAGTTGACTTAATGAGTGACAGTTATTAAGTCAACTTAAGGAAGCCCTTAAGTCAACTTAATAAACTCCAAATGTGGCCAGGACTTTGCTTAACTTGACTTAAGCCTCCTTAAATTAACTTAAGCCCATATTGTAGACATACCTTTAGAAAGTTCTCAAGTCTGGCAGTCAAATTGATACAAATCATTTTGGAAGATCTTGGCTTGATTCTGCCTTTTCAAATCCTTCCCCCAACCTCACAAAGGAAGTAACACTGATGAGTAAATTATGATGAGACACTGTCAATTTTTTTATTGACATACAAGGTTTGGGGTTTTTTTTGGTAGAACTAGGAATAGGACATAACTACTAATTCTGTACCTTAACTTAGAAAATCATTATACTATTGTAAAAGGGGTCAATATTTGAAGTCAATATTTTTACTCCAGACTATTGATTTGGCAGTTATCTAAGAATACAAAGTAGAAAGCCAATTGATATAGCTACTTACACTTATTTACTTATTGTTCATTAGCAGTGCAGCAATATAAAATATTATTTTATTACATTCTTCCTATATGTTTATGACAAAACATTTTCCACCAGACAGCAGAATGCAATAATAATGGGGTTGGGCATAATACAGAATAACTGAATGAAGCACAAATGAAGCTTTTATAGGCTGAATAGGGAAATAGGATGATGGTTTATGGTGAAAGAAAAGAAAGCTAAGATTTGAAAGGAATAAAGATTAAAGTCAACAGCGTTGCAAACTAGTTCTAGTGGAGTAGAAATGGAAGGGCAGCATTGTCCACAACACACAATAACAAAGTAAGAAAATTAGTAAAGCACATGTCAAATGTAACAACTCAATCATTTGCCTGTGTGCTGCATCCCATCCTTCAAATTTTTGTTTGTTTAATTTGTGCTGCAACCTACTCTTTTTACACTGTCAGTGAAGCACCAAGCATGCTTCTGGTTAAAAATAATACATAATAAGGGGAATGCATCAGAATATTGTTTAGAGGCAATCAAAGCAAACAATAGTTTTACTATGAAATTGGAATTCTGAGTTTTGCAGGATAGGCACCAACCAATGTCTGGAACCTCAGCTGATTCAGTGACAGGGACAAAACACTCTTGAATTCTGTGGAAAATTTAAAAATATTGGAAGGCAATTTCAAAATACATTTTGACATGCTGCCAGGAGCCTGTAATGCCATAGAGAGAAAGTGCTATGATTCTGCTATCTGGATGACTTAAACTTTAAAGATGAGGTGGAGGCCATAAGATATCAGTCTGGTTGAAAGTATGAACAAAGACTTCTGCAGAGAATAGATCTTGGTAAAGTTCCATAGGTGTTGCTAACCTTCAGGCCAAAGAGCTGGGCATAGAGCAAGAAAGAGAAACCAATATAAATGCCAAATATCTCTGGGTAGGAAGCAAGGAAGATCTAAATTAAGGCACAAAAGGTATTCTTTCCCAAAGATAGAAAATAAGATTAAATAAATATTCATTAGTACTGTTCTAGGAAGTTTTCCTGAAATATCTGGACTAGACGCCTAGGGTCTTAACTTGTTAGAATCTTTAATTTCCAGTTTATTTCATGATCTTTATGTGTTTTCTAATACATTAGTTCATTGTTCTCTCCATGATCTTATAACAGTGAGATAATATGTCAGTATTTAGAATGGACTTTTCTTCAAGTTAGGGAATAAAATGATAGAATGTGAACAGGGTAAGGAATACATTTTGATGGTTAGAAGACAAGTGTGGCTGCTTAGCTGATATGGAA
The DNA here is from genome assembly GCA_007922195.1 of Podocnemis expansa. Taxonomy (NCBI): domain Eukaryota; kingdom Metazoa; phylum Chordata; order Testudines; family Podocnemididae; genus Podocnemis; species Podocnemis expansa. Next base: position 690,203 of record ML682059.1, read on the forward strand.
AAAAAGAACCACTCGCACACAAACATATAGGCTGTGTCCACACACAGAGAGTAAAATCAATTTAACTTAAATTGATTTAATAAAGTTGCTATTAAATCATTAAATTGATTTACCCTAAATCAATTTAACAGGTCCAGACTAGAAAGTCAAATTGAACTAGCATGGCCAGGGACAGGACTTGCTAGTTTGATTTAGGAGAGGGGCACCATGGGAGGTGTTGCAAGATGGTCCCTTAGAAGGGCCATGCCCCCACCCAATATATGAATAGAGAAAGGCACCCTGGGAAGGAGAAGGGCAAAAGTGTTAAATCGAAACAATTGTTAAATCTAAATAACATCTCCACACTGTGTTATTTTGATATAATGGTTGTGATTGAAGTGTCATTTCAATTTTAAATGAGGTTTTATTGAATCAGTTTAACTTTCTTTGTTTCTATATGACAGACCTCATCATTTCGAAACAAGAAAAACATTGTGTGGACCAAAGCTTTTTAAAATCAAAATAACCAGCTTTATTTCAATTTAAAACCTGTGTGTGGACATTTCCATATTGTATTAACATTTTGACACTTTGGACTGGATTGGTTTCAAACTCAGGGCATAAGAGAATTAGTTTATCTTGGAACTTTGCACTAGATCCATACAAACTGCTATTTCACAAATTAGCAAAGGTTCTATTGAGTTTTCAAGGAACTGAGAACTGCAGTACAGAAGAAATAAATCTGGACTAAAACCAAAATCCTAAATCTAGCTTCTTTGAGTTTAGCACATGTGACTGGCCATAATTATTATGATGAGATTTCACAAATCTTGGATTTGAAACAATATTGCACATGACCCTGGATTTGAGAATAATTTGGAACAGGATCCAACTATATTGGTCATATATATTTAAAAAGTAGAGCTGAAAAAATAATACAAAAATTCAAAAAGATAAATTCACATTTTATTTTCGTCATGATAATAGGTAGAATCAAATGGCTGATGTTCATCCCATTGTAGCATTTTTTCAGTTCCTTTATGCTGAATTTGCCCATAATAAATTAAATGTTAAAGTTTCACTTATGGCCCCATCATAAATGACATCTTTGAAATTTTAGGCCTGTTCCATTGCTTATAACTCGACCACTTAGTGCTTACAAAGTGGATCACTTTCTTACCTAAACATTAACTAACCTTCATAATTAATAAATTGATCAATCGATCGATAAATAAATAGCTGGCTGTATTTTAAAGAAACCCTACTAAGGGCATAATAAGATACCATACTGATGTGCAGAAAGATCAGCAAATATGAAAGGTACCCTATGGGGCTTAGCAGAGAACTCCGCAGTGAGTTGAAACACAAAAGGGAAGCTTATAAGCAGTGGAAGTTTGGACAGATGACTAAGGAGGTGTATAAAGATATTGCTTGGGCCTGTAGGGTAAAATCAGAAAGGCCAAAGGACAATTGGAGTTGCAGCTAGCAAGGGATGTGAAGGATAGTTAGGAAGGGGTTCTTCAAATATGTCAGTAACAAGAGGAGGATCAAGGATGGTGTAGGCCCCATACTGAATGGGGCAGGTATCCTCGTGGCAAATGTTTTGGAAAAGGCTGGAGTACTCAATGCTTTTTATCTCACTTTTCACAGGTAGGGTCAGCTCCCATGCTACTACATTTGGTAACACAGAATGGAGAGAAGGAGTGTAGCCCTCAGTGATGAACAGTCAGGTTAGGGACTACTTAGAGATGTTGGACCTGCAGAAGTCTATCGGGCCAGATGAACTGCATCCAAGGATGCTGAGGTAGTTTGCCAATGTGATTGCAGAGCCACTAGCCATTGTCTTTGAAAACTAATGGTGAATGGGGGAGGTCCCAGATGATTGGAAAAAGGAAAATATGGTTCCCATCTTCAAGAAAGGGAAAAAAGGAGGATCTGGGGAACTACAGACCAATAAGCTTCACCTCAATGTCTGGAAAAATCCTAGAGCAGGTCCTCAAAGAATCCATTCTAAAACATGTGGAGGAAAATAGAGTGATCAGGAACAGTCAGCATGGATTCACCAAGGGAAAATTGTGCTTGACCAACCTGATCATCTATGATGAGATGACGGGATATGGGAATGTAGGAATAGCTGTCAATATGATATACCTTGACTTTAGCAAAGCTTTTGATATGGTTTCCCACAGCAATCAGCAAGTTAAGGAAGTACGGTTTGAATAAATGGACTGTAAGGTAGGTAGAAAGCTGGCTAGGTCATCGGGCTCAGCAGGTACAGTTCAATGGCTCAATGTCTAGCTGGCAATCAGTAACTAGTGGAGTACCCCAGGGTCGGTCCTGCAGCCAGTTCTGTTCAACATCTTCATTAATGATCTGGATGATGGGATAACTGCACATTCAGTGAATTCACAGACAACACCAAGCTGAGAGGAATGGTAAACACACTGGGGGGGGGGGGCAGAAAGGCAATTCAGGGAGACCTAGACAAATTGGAGCTTTGGGCCAAATGAAATTTCATGAGGTTCAACAAGGACAAGTGCAAGGTCCTGTAATTAGGACAGAAAAATCCCATGTACTGCTACAAGCTGGGCACCAATCAGCTAAGTAGCAGGACTGTAGAGAAGGACCTGGGGGTTATTGTGAATGGGAAACTGATATGAGTCAACAATGTGCTCTTGTTGCCAAAAAGGCTAATGGTGTTTTGAGCTGCAGCAGTAGGAGTGTTGCCAGAAGACTGAGGGATGTAATTATTCCCCTCTGTTCGGTGCTGGTGAAGCCACATCTAGCATACTGTGTCAAGTTTTAGGCTCTGTACTATACAAGGGATGCGGACAAATTAGAAAGAGTCCCGCAGAGGGCAACAAAAATGATTAGGGGTTGGGGCACATGACTTACAAGGAGAGACTGAAGGAACTAGGCTTATTCAGTGTGCAGAAGAGACGACTGAGGGGGGATTTTGTAGCAACCTTCAACTACTTGAGGGAGCACTCCACAGAGGAGGGAGCTAGGCTGTTCTCAGTAGGAACCGAGGACAGAACAAGGAGCAATGGTTTCAAGCTGCAGCTGGGGCAGTCAAACTTGGATATAAGGAAAAACTTTCTCACTAACAGGATGGTGAAGCATTGGAATGGGTTAGCCAGGGAGGTGGTGGAATCTCCATCTTTGGAAACATTTAAGGCCCAGTTAGACAAAACATTGTCTGGGATGATTTAGTGGGAGTGCTCCTGCTTTTAGCAGGGGGCTGGAGTAGATGAGCTCATGAGGTGCCTTCCAACCCTACAATTCTATGAATTGCTGTTAAAACAATTTAAAATTCTGACAATTTCAGGGGCATCGCTGCCCCAGGGAATGACCCAGGTCACAGGCTCAGGCCCCACCCCCTGCCCGCAGGCCATGCCTCTGGCCAGAGACAGGGCGGGAAGCAGCAGCCACAGCTGCGGGGTCACCCAGCCTTTGAAGGGCCCTGAAGCAGCTGCCGCTGCTGTGGGCAGCTGGGCCTCAGATCTCTGTCCCGATCTGGCCAGAGACCGGGAGAGGCGGAGACCTACCAGGACTTGGGGCACTGGCGCCAGCATTTGGGGCATGGGCCCCGTGTGCCACGTGCCAGTGACTCCCCTGGACAATTTTTGCTTACCCTCATTTCTTTCTGTGGCATTAGAGATACCTGAAGAGTAATGGAACACTTTATTTTCTTCACTGACTTCTTTAAACTAATTTCTTTCATTCTCTTTTGAGTCCAACTGCAGTTTGTTTGAAACACTGGTTGTTAAGAAAATATCATTGTGGGATTACAGGAATGAAAGAAATTATATTTAACTATATGATTTCCCCCCCCCAACTTCCAGAACTGTTTGCAAATGTTCCATACCAGAAAACAGGAGTAGAATATTTCAGTAAAAGCAAAATGTATATTTGCTTTAAACTGGTCTAGTATGGAAAGCATATGTGGTAAATGCAAATTGACTTACAAAATATTAAATTTCATGTATTCATTTCAGTATACATAATATTCTGCATTAATCTGCATGTAAAAAAAAAGAAGGGTAGCTTTATGTAAATTCCTGATTGAATGTGAAATGCAACTTGCAGTCTTGTACTGTGTGTGGAGAAAGGGTAATCAAGTTGAATTATGATGTTTGAGACCTGAGTGTTTAAAAAAAAAAATCATCTGATTGTTTCATGTATTAAAATTAGATGGAGTATAAAACATTGTAGCACTAATGTAGAAAGCCAGCAGTCCCTCTCTGAAGTTTTAAAAAGGTTAAACAGTTTTGATGAGATGCTGATATATTCTGCATCTCCTCAGTGAGCCTTATATTTATCACTTAGATGGCATTGGTCTTGCAGCTTGTTAGATAATTGCTTGAATAGGAGTATTCTGTTTTTTTAAGAAATGTTTGGTTTCTTTTTCCCTCCCCTGGAGATCTAAGATTTAGCAACCAATGTTGATAAAGAAACTTTAACAATTTTTGCCTTAGAAATTTTATGCTCTCTTATGCACCCATTTTCAGGCATATATTTAGGAAAACACCTACACATGTGCTTACCTTTAAGAACATAAGTAGTCACATAAACTTCTGTGACATTTTAAGCATATGGTTAAACTTAAGATGCAATGTCCTAAGTGTTATGGTGCCCAAACTGTTGGAGGAGGGTTTGGGCAGCTGTTAGGAGTGGTAGGGAGGTAGCATCACCCAACTTAGCTCTGGCCTCAGTCACAGGTCCGCCCTGCCACCAGCTACATTCTACCTGATGTTGTGTCCTCAGCCTAGCTTTGTCCTCATTCCCTCTCTACCCCCAGGTCACCTCCGCCACTAACCCCGGATACTCCCCAATTCCCAGCTCCACCCTCACACTAAGCTTCTCTGCTGAGCCAATTATGCAGTTAATGGAGGAAGGGGCAGGCAGATTCATTTCTGGTAATGGTAAGTGGGGAAGGGTGACAGGGAAGATTTGGGAATTGCTTCTTTGGAGAGTCTTTATCTGCTGATTATCTGTTAAAGAAGGTCAGGATTTAAAACCTGACATGTATAAATAAATAACTGATCTGATTAGCCCTTGGTCTGGATTTTAGTTTGATGTACTTGTAACCAAGAAGAAAACCCTTTCAGATTAAAACATACCAGAGCCCTAAACTGTAGTTGGAAGTGAACTCAGCTAAGCCTTTTAGCATGCCTGCAAGTTTAATATTCTCTTTTTAATGCTTTTATTTTAACAATAAATGTGATAATTTATAACTGGAGGTAACACACAGGGCACAGACCTGTTTGGGGAGAGAAACAAAGCACAGATGCTGGCCTTTTTAGGCAATCTCATTTGCTAGGGATATCACAGTGTAAAGCAGGGAGCTGTGCACTCTTAAAATCCCCAGTCAGGTGTCAGTAACCCATGTCTCTATCCAAAACAGGTGATGTCTGGAAGTCAAACATTTAAAAGTGATGCCTTTGATAGACCACAAAAGAAGCTCATAGGTGCTGTTACTCTAAATTGTGTATTTGGCATGTTGCAGGTTTAAGCCTTTATTGTCTTTTCCTCCACCTCTTTTGAACTTACTTTCTTCACTAAATGTGAAATTCATTGATTTTTAAAATTTTAAATCCAGCCTTTCAATAGTAAATATTTTGCAAGGTTCAGAAAATAAACAATAATTTATTTCAGAAACTAAAAGTGAAGAGTAAAATTGAGGTTGGCAGAAATCAGGGTTTATAGTGTAGCCAAATCTTTCAGTTGGCCAGTATAGGCTGCCTGATTGACTATTCCATTTGATTGGTTGGAAGAATGAGCAGGCTATTCTTAAACTCAGCAGCAGCTATCCAGAGTCTTTGCTGTTGGCTGTGATAGTTTCTGTACCTGTTTTTCTCTAGTCTTCCTCCTGTGTCAGTGTCAGGCTTGCCTTGGTTCTGACACCTAGTCTTTAAACTGGGGCTCTGATTCCAGGCTCCTGCTCTGATCTTTGGACTTCCTTCTTGCTTAAATCACTAGGACTGCTGCAACACAGCCCGTTCACATGATAGACTTAATCCTGCTTATGCAAAGTGAATGTAATATGAAACTGCACTAACTTGCAAGGAGCAAGTCTGGGAAACAATTTTGACTACAACTCACAATTACTTCTGTTTCTTCTCCCTTACTTCTGGTGAGGCATGACTTGAAATAGCCTTTTACAGGATGAAACATATGACCTGCATTACTGGCCAGTTACTTCCTTCCCCTTTCTGACATTTGTTTGGGACTGGAGAATATTGACTCCATGGAACCTGCTCCCATGCACCATTTGGCAATCTAGATTGGCCTCAGAGGATATTGAAACTATGCTCCTTTCCTTTTGGACATCTTACGGACAATTGATAGCCTTGCCATACAATAGCAATTCTTTTAACTTGAATTTCTGATGTTTGGGGGCATTTGGGTTTGTCAGTTACTTCAAAACTACTCACTTTACATGCAGCTTTTGGTTTAAATGAGTTTCTGAAACTGTTTCTGAACATAGGAATGAGGAGGCAAAAGTTGTTGCTAAAAGAAGGATAATTATCTGCACTTTCTCATCACATTGCCACTTCCTAATAAGCGTTATCATGTTGTGACTGGCAGCACAAAGGGAAGCAATAGAAATGGTTTTAAAAGAGAGAGGAGGAAAGCAATGTGGGGTACAGTTGCAAACTGACTGCTAGGGGCTGGATAGACAAGTTTTCCTTTGACTCTCTGATGTCTCATATTCCTGTCTTGATACTTTACAGTACTTTCCTCATTGTTTTATCATTTATCATTTGTCACCTGTTTGAGTCTTCCTGCTCTGGATAATAAATGTAGGAAACATTTCTGGAACTTCAATATATACTTTTTGATATTTCTTTCCAATGGACATTTCACTGTAACATCTTTTGCTGCTAGATGTGCCACATATGGTCTCACAAGATAAGGGAAGGAAGAATTAATTAACATCTAAATTATGCCTATTTAAAATGCTAATTATGGTTAACTACTGTGTGAATATTTCATCATATCACCCATTGGTTTAAACAATGTATTTTGTATATAGAATTTTTTGATATATATAAAAAGATCTGCCCACAAACAAATTTTTAAAATATTTTAATGCTTAGAACACTTATTCCTGCTTGCTATTAATATTGAGCATCATCATGGCAGCATTAATTAAATTTTCTGTATGTTAGTGTGGCGCTGTCTGGATCGGGGGCCTTTTTAAATATAATTTAATATCAATATTTCATAATTACAATAATTCACATGGGACAGGCCATGTCAGATACCATCAGAAAGGTTATAAGTTGCTAGGTATGATATTGTTCATGTGTATGTGTCATATTTGTATCATAAATTATGGATGTGTTTTTAAAGCTGTATTTCAATTTGAGCTGTGTTTCTGCCTGCTACCCCAGACAGGATGGCAGCAGCAATAAGCCTGTTTAATGGCCTATTAAGGGAACTCAAATGTAAAATCAACTGAGGGAAAGAACCAGTGGGTTACACCTTATGTGTCCACAGGATTTGCCCAGGTGACCCTGGACTCCATCTTCTCTCTGTGAATTTCCACAAACCACATGACAAAGGGACATAAAAGGCAGCTGCTCCATCCCATGTTTTTTTTCATTCCTTCTTCCTACCTCTGGACCAGCTCATCTGTAATTAAAGCTATGAAACAAAGCACTGAGACCTATTCAGGGACTGGATGGTGATCAGGGGGATTATACAAGTCTGTAAACTCCACAATTCTGCTGCAAACCTATATATGAACTTTCAAAACATGTTATATGTATCTGATTGTTTTAATTAGGTAGCACCTCTCACCTTGTTCAGTTTCTTTCTTTTATAATGAACCTTTTTGTTTTAGTTCATAAAGGATTGACTGGCATCATATTTTGGGTAAGATCCAAAATTATATTGATCTAGCAAAGTGACTGACCCTTACGGGATCAGAATCTTTTTCGTAAAGGGAATAGCATTTTAATAACGTGTCTCTTTAGTGGATCTAGTGGCTGACTGGGAGCCTGAGACTGACAGGGGATAAGGGGTTGTGTAGCTTTTCGTTATAGCTTCTTGATAAGCAGTGTGGGGGAATGGAAGCACTATTTGTGACTAGTAGGCTAATTTCATGCAGCATAGGAGAATATGCTCTCCTTCTACAGCCTGCCCTGACCTTGGCATTTCCAAGTGTTAATTGTAGGCATGGATGTGTCACAATTAGTATGTTGAAGACCATCACTTTCCTCCATTTATTTTTTGGTGGGGGGGGATATTTTGAAGTGTGCTACAGAAGTACAGAATCTTTGCCATAATTTTAAAGCCAGTTACACAGCCCACTGAAGTCAATGGAAGGACTGCAGTGGACTTTAGATCGAAACCCTGACCAGCAAATGGAAAGGATTTAATATCATTACCACTTACTAATGTGAGATGGGATTTTTGTTTGCTTTAGTTTTGTAAACAACATAAAGTGTCTTTTCTTGTAATAAATCTTCTTCTAATTGAAGGTGCTTAATGCATTTGAGAATTGCTAGCCCATGCTGGACTAGAACATTCTTTGGCTCTGTAAAAGAACATCACAGGTAATAAGCAACACCTTTTAAATATTGGATTAATTGTGGTATCCTTTTACAGCAGTGGAACCCCACTGAACTGTAAAATACTAAATCATTGGAGCTGAAGATAATTTGACCCATGGTCTTTAAACTATTTCATACTGATGCACACATACGCATGATTCTGATAGACTTGAGCATTACCTTGTTTAATTACTCATTGTTAGCTAATTTGTTTGTCACAGGCATAAACATCAACTCTTTAAAGACTGCTCATGCCTATAGACAAAATCTTGGCTTTGTCGAAGTCAATACAAGGTCGAATTTAACCTCAAAGCTCTTCATCATATGCTTAACTTTAAACCGTTGAGTGCCCCTGTAGATATAAATGAAATTCACAGGTCTAAAAAGTAAGGCCTTTGTCAGCTCATGAGCTTCATTAGTGCATTATTATAAAGACAGAACTGATAAGAATACAAGTTATTTTTCTCACAGTTTACTTCTAGAAAACGGGGTGTACTGCATAAGATGAGAGTTGAAACAGAATAAATAATGCAGTGCAGTGAATGCACATGCCTTATTATAAAAGTTGCTTTTCATTGATTTAATTTGAATCACTTCATTTTTCTTTACCATAGAGTGTTTGGGCTTGATTCTCCCACTACTTAAGATGAATAATACTCTACTTTCCAGAGTCCTATTTATTTAGGTGGGCCTACTTCTGTAACTAACATCTCACTTAGCAGAACTGGTCAAAAACTTTTTGATGGAACAATTTTCTGTTGAAAAAATGGTGTTTAATCAAAATACTTTGCAGACACATATCAGTTTTGGTGGGGAAAAAGTGAAATTAAAAACCTCAGAATTTTCACTGTGGTTTGATAATGCTGATGTTCTGTTTAAGTAAGGGAAAACACTTAGTTTTTCCTTTAGCATTTTGATTCAATTTGTTTTGACATTTAGTTATTTTAATTTAATGTTACATATAGATATGTAACTATAAAATATTTAAGTGGATGAAAAAAGCAAGGCCATATGCTTAATAGCTTTTCATGCTGTCTTTGTGAAATTCCATAATTTTGAAGACCACTTCTGGTCAGTTCCAAAGTTACATGGAATATTCTAGGCATTATAGCTGCCAGCATATAGGATATGTAGAATGATCTCTAGAGGAGAGAGTTGGATATGCTGGTAAATGTTCTTCAACACATTTAGTATATCACTATTGATGGATGACTTTTTAGTTCTTACCTGCAGCAAGACTAAGGCTATGTCTACACACACATCGTTATTTCAAAATAAGTATTTCAAAATGAGTTATTTTGAGATAAAGTCCTTATTTTGAAGTAAGTTAATTTGAATTAAGAAAATGTTAATTTGAATTAAGGGAAAGCCTGCTATCCAAACAGCTGTTACTTTGAAATGGTTATTTTGAAATAAGGCTGTTTGGACATGTTGTTTCAAAACAGTTGCTTCGAAACAATGGTGTTGTTTTGAAACAACATGCCCAAACGGCCTTATTTTGAAATAACCATTTCAAAATAAGAGCCATTTCGAAACAATCTGGGTTTAGCCTGTTTCAAAATGACAGTTCTTATTTCGAAAGGACGGAATCCGTCTTTTGAAATAAGAAGACTTCATGTGGACCATATATCTTTAATTTCAAAATAACCAGTGTTATTTCGAAATAAAAGTGCTGTGTAGAAATACCTTAATGTATCTGCACCTTTCAAACTGACAGCTGGTGTCTGTAGAGAATTTCTGTGGGTTACGGCTATGTCCACATTTAGCTTTTAAATCAAAACAACAGTCACTGTTTCGATGTAAATTTGTCATGTCTGAATGACGTTTTGTTATTTTGAAATGACGAGCCCCGTCATTTTGAAATAATCAACCTTGTTTTGAAATAGTAAGACCTAGGCTGAAATAGAAATAGCCATTATTTCAAAATGGTTGTATTGAAATAACACCATTTGGATGTGTTATTTCAGAATAACTATTATTTCAAATTAATACTTTTGCTCTTCTCCTTCCCAGGGTGCCTTTCTTTTTCTATATATTGGGTGGGAGCATGGCCCAGGGAGGTGGCCATGTTGCCACACCTCCCATGGTGCCCATCTCCTGTCTTGAAATAGCAAGTCCCATGTCCAGACTTGCTATTTTGATTTGAGGTTTGTGCTTATTTAAACTTAAGGTAATTTGAATTAACAATTTTATTTCGAATTAACTTATTTTGAAATAAGTTTCTACATATGAACATAGCCTACTTGTTGTCAAGCTTTTTGCACTATCTGGATGAGATAATTTCCATGTTGATCTTGAAACCACTGTTTGACTGAGAACTTGCTGTAAAAGACAAGGCATAATGACAGCCTTACTTGGGTTTAACAAGTCTGGAAGTAGATGCATATATGCAGAGTGCTCAAGCTAAAGGAAAGTTTTCCTTTATTACAAGTATATCAAGGTTAAAAGCCTGCCATGATCTTAATTCAAGCCAATAGAGAGACCAAAAAAATTAAGCCTAGTATTACTTGGGGAGGAGCATCATGGGTAACAGGAACTGTTCAAACAAGGAGTCTGGTGGCACTTTTAAAGACTAACAAATTTATTTATTGCATGAGCTTTTGTGGGAGAAAATCTCACTTCGGCAGATGCTTGACAATGGGGAATTGACATCTGAAGAAGTGGGATTTTTCTCTCATGAAAGCTCATGTGATAAATGAATTTGTCAGTCTTTAAAAGTACCACTAGACTCCTTGGGTATGTCTACACTGGAGGCTCTGTTAAAGCGACTTAACAAGGTTGACTTTAAGTTGACTTAAGGTTAACCTTGCTAAGTTTACTTAGGGAGTCCACACTGAAAATTCCTGTTGACTGTCTGCATCCACAATGGCAGGTGCTAGGCTGATGGAGGAGTGGTGTGTTGTGAGTAGCTGGAGGCCAGTTAGTGGTAGTGTCTTAAGTTGACTTAATAAAGTCTTCTTAAGCATTAAATTGACCTCAAGAGGTGGTGTTATCAAGTCGATTTAAGCAAGCACTTTAGTTGACTTAATAAAAGCCCAACATGGCCACAGAAGTCTGTAGGTTGACTTAACCTTCCTTAAGTCAACCTAAGGCTCCAGTCTAGACATACCCCCTGTTAGTTTTGCTGAACTAGACTAACATGGCTACACCTTAGAAACTATTCAATTATTTGCACTTATGAAGTATGTTTTGTGGCTTTTCCCTTTCATGTTCTGCTTCAGTGGTATTCATTTTTCTTTGTTGTTTTCTGGAAAACAAAAATCACATAAAATTCAGGTTTGAAGCCCAAGTGTTTTAAAAGCAATTAGTGATTTTTTTTTTCTTTTGGATGCAAAATTGTAAGTTGGGAGGGCTTTAACTAAGCATGTTCTTACAGGGTTGTGTTGACGAAGGACTGGACTTAGTTCTGCTGAAAGTTAAGCTTGTGCTTGTGTGTTTTGCTAACTCAAGGTCCTTGTTATTTTGTTTAAAAAAATAATACAACTTCATTATTTAACACAAACTCTTTTCTAGCATATCAAAGGCTGTGTTCAGATGTGAGTTTTATTTCAAAACAACAGCCGTTGTTTTGAAATAAAATTTCTCAAGTCCACACCACGTACCGTTATTTTGAAACAACAGGACCCGTTGTTTCGAAATAATGGCTGTTGTTTCAAAACCATTAAACCTAGCAGAAAATCGAAATAGCTGTTTTTTGAAACATTTGTTTCAAAACAACGGCGTTTGGACACGTTGTTTTGAAACAACACCATTGTTTTGAAACAACTGTTTTGAAACAACATGTCCGAATGGCCTTATTTCAAAATAACAATTTCAAAATAACAGCCATTTCAAAAGCAGGCTTTCCCTTAATTCAAATTAACAAACTGCTAATTAACTTATTTCAAAATAAGGATTTTAGTTCGAAATGGGTTATTTTGAAATGGGTTATTTCGAAATAACAGTTACTGTGTAGATATACACAGAGACTCTTATCTGCATAAAGGTAAGGACCACAGTAAACCTGATTTCCCAATATGAGTTATTTTTGAGTTATACATGAAGAATGTCAGGGCACTTTGCACTTCATAAATTGACCTGCATTCAGATGGAGTAAAAGATCAAGGGCATGAAATTTTAGCTTCAAAATATTTGTTTTGTAAAGGTTATAAAATGGAGGATAACTGCTGCATATTAGATTTATTGCTTTGCATGAATTCTTTTTATATTCATTGAGATGGATATATAAGCAGTTTCCACTTAGAGCACATTAAATATTTACATCAACAATGACCATATTATTGGTTAATGCAGTTTGGAATCAAAATTTTGTAGGTAAATGTTAGGAAGATTTCATGCATGTGCCTAAAATCCCAATCATAATCCTTAATTAATGAAAATGCCATTGAAGTCAGTGGCCATGTCTACACGACAGGGCTTGGTTAAGCTGACTTAATAAGGTCTACTTTAAACCAGCTTAAAGTAAACCTTATTAAGCTGGCTTAGAGTGTCCACACTCAAAATGCCAGGAGACTTCCCATGTCCACACTGACAGCTGCTAGGTCACCGTAGGAGTGGTGAATTGTGGGTACCTGGCCCACAGTGCACCACAGCAGAGGTGCCCATCTCTCCCGGCCACTCGTTTACTAAAGGAAGTGAGTGACCACACCACCCTCCATATTGTATGTGGCAACAGGGAGCCCAGGGAGGTGAGGGAGCCTGATGTAGCCCAGTGACGTGCCAGCACAGCACTTTACCCCCTCCCTGCATTGCCCAGACTCCTCCAGCTTTGGAACAGGTGCCATAGGGCAACGGCAAGTGCAAGAGCAGAGTGCAGCAGTTGCTAAGATGCAAACATGGGACACAGCACATAGAGGAAGGTGAAGTCAAATCACCTGTTGTAATGGGGAAAAAAATCCATAGTTACAATTTAATCCTGCTTTTACACAATCTAATCTAAAAGAAATACCTTTCTTTCTTTCTTGCTTTCTTTGTACTGTTTCCCAGTGTTTGAATCTTAACAACTGCTTTGATTTGCTGTCACAGTGTGACCTGATTCTATGTCTTCCACTCCCCTACATTTATTTCCTACTATTCTGTAAGTTCCCCCATCTTCAAGCCATCTGACAAAGTGGGATTTTTTTCCTGTGAAAGCTCATCCCATAAATAAATTTGGTAGTCTTAAACTGTGCCTCAAGACTCCTCGTTTGTTTTACAACAATATCAGGGGGGTCAGTCTGAGAAGGGGAGAAACATGGGTTTGGGCTGAGAGGGGGAGAACCAGATAGGGTCAGCAGGGGCGTCGCTGGCACTTGGTACTCTGAGGCATGTGCCCCAAACCACAGTGCCAGAGCCCTGGATCTCTGGCCCAATTGGACTGGGGACCCAGGGCCCGGCTGCCGCGGCGGCCCCATCCCTGGCCGGGGATCCGGGGCCTGGCTGCCGCCGGCCATGGTGGCCCCGTCCCCTGCTGGGGATGCGGGGCCTGGCCGCCCGCGGTGGCACGGCAGTGCCTGGCCCTGTCCCTGGCCAGGGGGTGGGGCCTGCAGGCTGGGGGTGGGACCTGCGGGCAGGGGGGTGGGGCCTGGGACCGTGCCCTGGGTCCCTCCCCCAGCCAGCGACGCCTCTGAGGGTTGGGATGAGAAGGGCAAAGGGGGAGATACACGGGTTTGGACACAGAAGGGGAGAGATGGGCAGGGTTGGGCTGAGAGGGGTGAGATGCACGGCATTGGGCTGGAGAAAGGGAGAACCAGGCAGGGTCGGTCTGAGAAGGGGGAAACTTGTGGGATCAGACTGAGAACTGGAGAGATGTGGGGTCCGGCTGAGAACGGGAGAGATGCAAGGTCAGGCTGGAGAAGGGGGAAAGACACTGGATCAGGTCAGGCTGGAGAAGGGGTCTCATGGGGTATCGGGGAGAGATGCAGGGTGAGGCTGAGGACAGAGGAGAGATGCATGGTCAGACTGAGAATGGGGAGAGATGCAGGATCGGGCTGAGAATGGGGAGAGATACACGGAGTCGGGCTGGAGACAGACAAGGGGAGAGACCCAGGGGTTTGGGCTGAGAAGGGGAAAGATGCCAGATTGGGTCAGGCTGAGAAGGGAGAGATGCAGGGTTGGGCTGAGAAGGGGAAAGACTCTGGATCAGAATGGGGGAAGGCGATCTGGGCTGTAGCCCTAGGATGCAGGGTTGCGGGGCTGGGCTTAAGACATGGGGAGTTTGGATGCCTTCCACACAGTTGGGAATGCTCCCAACTGTGTTGTGCCTTCTAGCCAGCCCCATCCCCAAATTTCAAATAGCTAGGAGACCAGTTAAGTTGATTGAAGCCAACCCCTGGGCTACATTGGCTTAAGTAAACTTAGTAAAGTCAACTTAAACACTAAGTTAACTTCAGAAGTGAGAGTTATTAAGTCAACTTAAGCATTCGCTTAAGTTGACTTAATAGCTTCTCAGCGTGGCCAGGGATTTGTTTAAGGGGCAAATTTAAGGGGCTTTAAGTCAACTTAAACTCACAGTGTAGACATCCCCAATAAGATTTTTGCTTCAGTTAGGCACCATGCTGTAGGATCAAGATTGTAAGCAGTAGAAAGAATGTGCCCTCTTTTCCTCACAGCACAGGCAAATTAGACAAAAAACTAACCAAGTCTCATTTTTATTTAAATTTTTCCATGGCAAATGTTTTTCAGCAGAAACTAAAAAAACTGAAACATTTCATCTAGAAAAGGAAATACTTTCAATTTTGAAATGCTGTCATGCTGCCTCCTGGGAATGTTGGGCTGCCTAAAGTTTCCATAATCTGGAATAGGTTGGGCTTCCTGTTTAGACTACATCTCATAAAATGTCCTAGTCTCTGTTCTTGGAGAGGGGAAGAAATGCATCATGGGAGACATACTCCGGAGATGTAGAGGAGAATGGGTATATGATAAAATTAAGCTATATCTCTCACAAAGCAACACAACACCATTTCTAACTCAAAATACTTTGTTTTTCAGTAAAAGTAATACTTTTGTTTTTCAAAACCCTGGTTATGGAACATTCAGGTTTTTCATGAATTGAACTTTTCCATATAGGCAGTTTCCAACATAAGTGTTTAGTTGTATCCCAACATTACGTCAAAAAACAGTTTTGACAATTTTTTTTGACTTTCCCCAATCTGCTCCTTGATTAGGGCTTTCATTTTGAGCAATATCTTTCTTATCTAACATAAATACTTAAAAAACAACAACAACATAGCACTTTATATAGAACCTTCCATTTTTAAAGTGCTTTATAAACAATGACTAACAAAATTGCTTTTCAGAGTTTTTAGTTATAAACTGTGATGACTCAGATAGTAAACAGTTTAATGTGATTCCAAGCAATGACTAAGAAATATCTTATAAATAAAGTCTTGTACAGTATTTAAAGCCCCTTTACCCATTTGTTTGCATCTGGTGCTGGTAAATGAAATTCTCCACCACTTACAAAGAAGTTGCTTATTAATATTTTCCTTTACTAGCAATATTCCATTAATCTCTCAAATTGAAGTGCATTGTATTGGGGACTATGCATTATTTAGATATTTAAGCACATAAATAGGAAAGCAAACAGCATTAAGGGAATAAAAAATGACATCTGATTTAAATGAGGAAATAGAAAAAAATCTTAGGTATTGATGGACATGTCAGATAAATAAAAACATCACTAGGATGTTTGTGGCATCAGTATAATAATGGACTCTATTAAGCAAATTAATTTGCAGTAATCTTGTTACAGAAGTGATAGATAATTGTATTGCATGACTATTTTGGAGTACTATGCTGCTGAAGTAATGGAATCAGCTATGATTACACATTTTTAAAGACAATGCTGGCGCCTGTTCTTTCTTGACCTCATTTATTTTCTTGCTCAGACAGTGCTTTTGAAAAATAATATAAAACTTAGTTTATAGCAGAAATATAAGATTATATGTCATATAACATGTTTTATGGTGTGTGTCAACTTAGTCATTAATTGGACTGACTCACCCTGGTTTCTGGAAAGAAAATCCTCTCCTCCACCCTGGATGAAAAAAAAAAACAAATAAATCATATATTAAATGTGATATTGTTGATGTAACACATTGATATCTAAACATGCAAACTTACTTGGCTGCATCTCAGCATTTGATGAAGAAACAAATTACGACATTGACCAGGAAGTTCTACCGCCTTGTGGTGATCTGTTGGGGTCTAGGGCTAATTGATATTTTGTCCTCTTAGACTTACTGATTTAAACCAGTCTTATACAGGATTCCATAGCCCTCGAATATTCCCTGTAAAGCTCAAATCTTATTATAGATTGAGGAAATTAAAAGAGCCACCACTTCTCATTCATGTTATTTGTCTTATAGTGAAAGCTCTGTTGCTGACTGAGGCAAGGCACTAAAATGCTTATGGTTGTCTAACTGGAATACTAGAATATGTTGCATAATTGAATGAAGTGTAAAAATACCAAACAAATCAATTTAAAGGGTTTTAACAGGCAAAACTAACAGATGAGCTAATCATTATCCCCTGGTTTGGCATTGTTGTTCACTAAGGCTCTCCAGTGATGCTGAGTGACCTAATTACAAAATATATATAATATATATGCGTACCATCAGAACTATAAGAAAATACTGTTTGCTGCTTTGTGAGTCACAGTACATACAGTCTTCATGTATACCAGCAATAACTCTTTCTGACAAAACGAAAAAAAGGATTTTTATTGGATTTTTTTTCTTTCTTTTTAATGATAGCTTGAACTTTTCAGGTATTCAGAGGCTTATTTTGTATTATGTTGTACAGGAAAAGCTTATGTGAGCAGGAGGGTGGTGGTGGTGGAGGGCGGAAGTAAAGGGGAACAGAACAAGAAAAAGGAGAATTCCTTAGATTAGAGATTTAGTTGAATAAAAATACAATTTACATATTTTGGGGCCATACTATGATCCTTTTACTGCTACTGGCAAACAGCTACTTCCATAAGCAGGGCTACTGAAGCTAAAGGGAATATTCTTGTGTGTAACTATAGTGCATAACAAGAAAAGACTAGCAGGATTTTATTTGGGGGGGGCAAGGCAATATGCCACATTTATTGTAAATGTAAGAATAGCAAAAAAAGCAGTCACACACAGACAGACACACAAAAAGTTCTGCAAGCTGGTGCGATATAATTACACCAGTCCTTTCATGTGTTGTTTGAACCAGTGTAACCCCTATGCCTAAGAAGGTGCAATCTTTTTTAGGGATCCCTTATGGCGGAGTTACGTTGCGGGACAGAGTTTGCAGCCCAGAAACCAGAACCTTCTGGTAAGAGGGTGTGGTAGCACATTGAGCATGCTCCACAAGTTTTATTGTTATGCTGGAGTTACATGTCCAGGGGGAGCCCTGACAGGAGCAGCCTGGAGAGGAGCAAACAGAGAGAGCTGCGGAGTCCATATGCTCAGGGATTGAGTGAAAGGAGCTGAGTGAGAGTGGACTGCAGATGTTTTCTCCCTGCTTTGGACAGTTTTGCAGGGCAGTTGTCTGCAGTAGGACTGAGAGCTGGATGGCCAGTGACCTGATTGTGTGGCACTGGCTACACAGGAGGAAGAAAGGACTGCATGGCATTCGCCTGAAGATTCCTGCAGCTAGAGATGATGAGGATGGCTTCTGTTTTGAATTTAAGCCTCAAGGATTTAGAGACTACAACTGAGATAAGGGTGACTCCACCTGAACTTTGGGACTCTTGGGTTTCTTACTGTTTTGTTTAAATTTATTATGGTTTCTTAGGATAAGGTCTGTTTAGTTAGTTAATAAAGTTCATTGTTATGTTTATTTTGAGCAATAGTTTGTTGTGGGATGGGAGCTGTGAGCAGTCCTCACTGTGAGTCCTGAACAGACTGGATCCTGGCTCTCCAGCTGCTTTATGCAGAGGTTTCTCTGTTAGGCACTGGAGAGGAGCAAGTGAGTGCATTTGAGCCCACCCTAGCAGGTTACACCACCATAGTGGCCAACGAGGCTGGGCACAAGAAGGGAGCCAGGCGTCTTTCAGTTGTGAATCCGATGCTCCAAGATGACAGTTGTAGAATGAGACCCAATGTCTCAATGTTCTTACCCATCTTTTATACTTGCTGGCTCTCATGTACGCCTATGGGATTTGCTGTGTCATGTTGCTTAAGGGCTCCTGTAAGCTCATTGGTCACCAGTCACTTGCAGACTTCATTGTATTTTCTTCTTTTCTTTCTGGGATGTCTCCTTCTGTTTGCTTTAATCAGAGATGTCTGCGTTCTTCAGCCAGTTAGATGGTACTTGTGTTTCATTAGGAAAAGTTGGCAGTTCAGACTGATCCCTTCATTTCACACATCTTGTTCTTACATTTAATGAACTTACACAGCATATGCCTAAACCAGATTTTATCAAGTATACAAAATGGAGTACAATGTTTAAGCAAAAGATCCAAACTAACAATATAGAGTCTTGCTGGACATTGGTTATAATGTCCATTACACAAGATTACAGAATTATTTTACTTATGACACTAGAGGATAACATTAACCAACATATATGTTAAAGGTAAATGTAATACATCATTTATCTGTGCCCCTGCATAACAGTTTACTAATTGCAGTTAGAGGATCTTACTTTGCTCAATTATCTTGCATTTGTGTAACCCTGTGTATCCCAAAGAAGTCCAAAGTTTTCTGCAAAAGGATATACAAGTTTAAACTCTGAATTCTACCGGTCCTTTTCTAGGGATTTAATTCAGATGAACGTGATTGCTCCTTCCATAAAGCCTCCCACTGCTTTTCATGACCAAAAAAAAAGGCCAATAGGTTCCTTTCTCTCCCTGCAGAGAACAGAACAGTCTGGCTCTTACCTTTCCTCCTGTCCTGTTCTACAGAAACACACTCATTCTCAGAGACTCTATGCAAACATCAACAGAATATCTAAGGAGCCCAGTATATTACACTGAGCAGTCAATATAAATTGTTTAGAATCAACACCATTTTATCAGCCAAGTTTTTATTTATTCTCTGGAAAAAAATATGGGGGGGATTTTGCAAACTATCTAAGAGTTAAGCCTGAGGTCAGCAACCCATGGCTCCTGAGCTGCGAGAAGCTCTTTGGTTACATCCTTGTGACTCCATGGTATCTTGCTCCCAGCAGGCACAGTCCCAGATGGCCTGCCTAAGCCAGCTTGGAGATGCACAGCTGCAAATGCAAACTGGCCCTTTAGATCTTTCTGCCCTGCAGCATTGTAGAAGTGCGAGAGAAGAGAGAAATTTAAATTTCTCCTCTCTGGCCGAAGCAGCCTATGCACAGTGTCTTTGGGGCTGAGGTCCTCTTCTGCAACTTAGGACAAACCAGGTAAGTATTATTGCCTGGGGTCTGGGGCAGGGAGCTAGGTGAGCGGCTATGGGGAGCTAAGGGAAGGGAAAATGTAAGAAGAGGCAGCAGCAGCAGGAAAAAAGTGCCTGGAGAGTGGGTGGACTGGCAGCAGCTGAGCAACTCCCCCTACCCCCAACAGCAAGAAGCTGATGGGGTCCAGTAGATGAGAGCTGGGCGGGGGGGTGGAAAGGAGGCAGGCCCAGTGACAAGGAGATGGACCTCAAGCACCCAACAGTAGGGAGCCAGAACCAGGGGAAGGCGTGTGCTAGCCAAGGCAGGCCCAATCTGGCCCAGTAGCAGAGAACTGAAGCCAGAGCCAGAGCTGGGGGTGGAGGGGGCAAGGCAGGCCCCATCTGGCCTGACCCAGCAGCAAACAACCAGAGCTGGAGGGAGAGGTTGTGAGGTGAGGAAGGCCTAATCCAGCCTGGCAGTGGGAAGCTGGAGCTGGGGCAGGGGGTCAAGGCAAGGTGGGCCTGATCCATCATAGCTGAACAGAGCCAGAGATGGGGGGGCAAGGCAGGCCTAATCTGGCCCGAAAGTGGAGTGCCACAGTTGGAGGGGGAGGATGCAAGTGGGGGCTGAGCAAAGCAAGGTGGACCTGATCAAGCCCAACAATGGGGAGCCAGAGCCGGGAGAGGGTGTGCAAGATGAGGTGGGTCTGATCTGATCTAGCAACTGAGGGCATCATGAGGGAGGCCTAATCTGGCCTGGACTGGTAGCAAAATGCTGGAGCTAGTGGGAAAGGGTGCGGGGCGAGGTGGGCCTGATCAAGCCCAGTGGCACAGAGCTGGAGCCAGGAGGGTAAGGCTGGCCCAGCCTGACCTGGCTCAGTGGTGAGGAGTGGGGTGACATGGGCCTGATCCAGCTGAGTAGTGGAAAGCTGGAGCCCAGTGAGTGGGGGAAGCAAGGTGGCCATGATCCATCCAAAGCAGTGCAGAACTGGAGCCAGGGGGCAAAGCGGGCCTGATCTGGCCTGGCCTGGTAGCAGGGAGCTGGAGCAGGAGAAAGGTCAGGCATGAAGCGAGCCCCCTCGGCAGGGCCAGTCCTAACATAAATGCAACCTAGGTGGTCTCCTGGGGCACCAGGAGCTGCTGATCTGGGGCCGGTGAGGCTATTTTAAATTTCCCGCTGTGCTGTATGCAGGCACGCAGCCCAGGGTGGAGCAAGGTGGACAATCCTCCTTCCCCTCTCCAATAAAGGTAAGTGCTGGGGGGAGAGGAAGGGCTCATAAGGAAAGGTTTGGGAGCGGCTAGGAGGAGTGGGAAGGAAGGTGTGCATGGGCTGCTCGGCGGGCTTGCTACTTGCCCGGCCTGCTGCACATCCCATGCCCCTTGGCTGGCCCATTCTCAGCTGGCCCCCCACTCAGCCTGGAGGCTTGACCCTCCTCATTCCAGCCCAGTCGAGCACCTAATCTGCTGCGTGTCCCACACCCCTTGACCAGGCTTAGGGGCGGGAGGGGAGTCAGAGGAGTAGGAGAGAGGATGAGCATGAGCCCACTGCTTGTCCCAGCCCAGCGCAGCCCTGCCCACCAAGCAGCCTGCACAGCTGCTGCTCATCCCAGCCTGGCTCACCACATGGTCCAGGCCCTGCGTGGCTTGTCCTGGCCCACACCCCTTGGCGATAGGGTCTAGGAGGAGTTGGAGGGAAGCTGGGCACAGGCCCCTTGGCTGGCCCATAGCTCAGCCAGCCCGGTGCAGCCTGGCCCACCACTGGCCTCCACGGCTTTGTGCGGCCTGCTGCTCAGCATGGTCCCACCTGGCTTGGTCTCCCTCCTCCACCAGACTTGGGGTGCGGTCTAGGAGGAGTTGGAGGGAGGGTGGGCATGGGCCCCTCGGCTGGCCCCCAGCTCATCTAGCCCTGTGGGGGCTAGAAGAGTGGGAGGGAGGGCTCACCACCTGGACTGCACACCCCAGGCCACCACTGGAGGGTGCTCCAAAATCATAGTCCCCTAGGGTGCCAAAAAGCCTTGGGCCGGCCTTGCCCATTGGGTCCACCGGCAGCTGAGAACTGGAGCCAGGGGGGTGTAAGGCAAGGCAGACCAATCTGTTTGCTGGCAGGAAGCCACGCTTGGATCAGGGGGAGGCAGTGGTGAGACAAGGGGGGCCTGATGTGGCCTGGCACTGCAGAACCAGAGGTGGGCCCAAGCCAGTCTGGCTCAGCAGCAGGGAATGGGGTGAGGTGGGCCCAATCCTGTCCAGCTGGGAGGCAGGGAGTGTGTGTGGCTGGGATTAGGCGGGGGATATAAGGTGGGCCCAATCTTGCCCAGCTGGGAGGCAGGGAGTGTGTGGGGCTGGGATTAGGCAGGGGATATGAGGTGGGCCCAATCTTGCCCAGCCTGGTGGTGGGGAACCAGAGCCCAAGGGGGAGAAAGCAAAGGGGTGGCAGGCGCCAGCAGCCACGTGAACATGGTGGGGGGGGGTGGAGGGAGAAGGAGCGTCAACCTGGAGGCTACATCTATCTCAGCTCTCAAAATACTTGCCTACTGAAAGAATTTTTTAAAAAAAGGCTCTTATGTTTTGGGTTGCTGACCTCCAAGTTAGGCACTCAAATCTTTTTAAAAACAAGGAGATCTGAGTGCACTAGGACATCTTGCACTTAAACTATGTGACTTCTGTGTTCATTCTTTTTCCTGTGGCAATATATTTCTTTTCTAAGGAAATAGTACTACTCAGACATGCAGTTTCATTTTGAGTCTCACAGTATTTGATGTTTTATCTAAAGCCCCATGTGCTGGAGGCAAGTGATTATGGGGGAATGTCACTATTCACTGAAAAGTTTCTAGGTCTCATGGCTTCAGGGAAAAGCTTAAAAAATTAACCTGAATACACTCAAAATGCTCAAAACCCAGAAAGTAAATCCAAAGGCCACATTTAAAAAAAAATAAATCTGATCCTTGATGTTTTTGCATATTGGCATTGCTTAGAAGTATAAAATAGCACCTCCATTCCCTGACTATACAGAAAAAGATATTGTAGTGTATTTATCGAAACTGTAATCTGAAACAGGAAAATACCTATTGTTCCATAGTTTCTAATTTAGGTTAAGGTAACACAATTTGTATCAATAAATTTCAGCATGTGGAGGCCTCTCAGAGACAACTTTGAGCAAAAGAAATGAAGTAGAAAATAGCAAAAAGTAAATATTTAGGCAACTCAGTAACCAGTACTTTCTGCCAGGAAACTGTTTAGATGCTGGTGACTGTATTTCTTGTATCATTCTTTTTAATAGTTTTTCCTTATTCAGTCCTTCTCCGCTTAAAAGCTAATTAATTGCTTTAAAATAAGAGAACTGGATTTTGTATTTTTGTTAAACTCTAGATGTTTGCATTCACCATTTAATATTAATAGATTGTATAATAGGCTGTCATTTTTCATAATTTTGCTTCTCTGTATGCTAAAAAATGGAGGGATACAATAGAAAATGGATAAATTAGTGGCTATAAATAAATTTATATTACATACACTTAGATCCAGCATTCTCCAAAGGTTTTAGCACCTGTAATTGTTCCCAGCTTTAAAAGATTTCAGCAAATGTGTCTTTACTTAGAAATCTAAATGATGGCTGAGTTTTGTTGAAAAGATCTGGCAAATTTATGGAAGTGAGATTTTGATTTGACCACCTGAGCTTATTCTCTTTTGAAAATGTGACTTCAAATGAAATAAATTTATCCTTATGCCATTGTCCATCCTTGGTTAAAATTGCAACTGACATCATAGACCAAGTGCCCTTTTGGGATTATACTTACATAATTCTACAATATTTGCCTTCTCTTCAAAGTCTTAAATTTAAAAGCTTTTCTATACTTGGTATTATTTATGTGTTTTTAAAAAAATAAGCATTAAAAGTTATGATCCGTTTTGTGGGTGCAGAGCAGAAATAGACAGTGTTTGAGGTTAGAGGAGGGGCAAAGCAGATAGGGAGATCTTGGCCCCTTTCCACCCTATCCTAAAGAATCCTTTCAACAGGTCATCTGTTGAAATACAACTGAGCAGTTGGAGAAAAAGTAGAGTGAATTAAGATTATAGAGCCAATGTCCCTTTCCTTATCTACTCCAGGAAGCCACCTAGGATTTTGGAAGTCATAAAGGATCTGTGACTAGAATTGGCCTGCTAATGGCTGAGCTCAGTGTGGGCTCATTAATATGAGAAGCAGAGACTCCCCATCATGCAGTGCTTTCTTGCTTCACTGAGCACAGAGTTCAGTGTGGTTCCTGCCTTGTACCTTGGTTCTTAATTTGCTGTGCTAATTCTTGTTTCATATTTGATGCAAATGACATTCTCTATTCTCCCTTTAGTGTGTTAATGGAGATTTTGCCTCACATCTTTGATGCAGATGAGGCTAATGGAGTTGGCTTAATCCTGTCATCCTGGTTCGGAAAGGTTTAGGTGTCTCCCACTCCCCTTTCGTAACTTTTGGTTTCTGGTTCAAGCAGAGGCTGGGGAGCAGACAAGTTAGTCAAACTGTCTGGGTTCTGTGCCCTGACTTCCCAAGAACATAGAGCTGACAAGTAACAGGTCCTCTAGTCCAGTCCCCTGCAGGACTGAATATTATATAGACCATTTTTAAGAGGTCATTGTCTATCCTGCTCTTAGACACCTCCAATGATGGAAATTTCACCACCTCCCTAGGCAATTCATTCAGTGTTTAACTAGCCTGACATTTAAGAAAACAAACCTGATTCTTTCAATCTTTCCTCAAGGGTAAGGTTAAGAATCTAATATGGGTATTTTTGCTAACAGTCAGGGACAGATTGTGGGCAATTAAGAAAAATTCATGAAAGTCATGATCTGTCCTTGGCTGTTACTAAAAATATTCTGAGGGGAGAGAGAAGAGCTCCTGGGGTTTGCAGCTGCACCAGCCCTATTATTCCAGTGCGATAGACAGCTAATCAGCTGCTCTGCAGATCCTTTGGATGGATGGCCAATCAGCTGTTGGACATCAGCCCAAGGACTGACTGCTCTTCCAGCCCTGCCCAAGAAAAGGCATAGCGTCCATTACCACCATGATCAAGTCATATCCTTACTTATAGGTCATGTTTTCTAGATGAGGGGTAGGCAAACCCCGGCAGGTGTGCTGACAGTAGCACCCGAGCACATTCAGAGCAGCATGTGACACCATCTGTAGTACCACAGAAATTTCCCCTCCTGCCACTGAAATCCACTCAGTGCAGCTTCCTCTGGGTGCAGCTGGAACAGAGTGGGTCTCACCATGCCTATGCCTCCATGTGACACAGAAAACAACTTTCCAGAGTGGCTCCTCTCTGCCAAGATGAGCCACTCTGGGCAAATTCTTTCCATGGCATGCCTGGGAAGCCCTCCCACTCCAACCGTGACCACTGCTGAATTTTCAGGCAGCTGCCACATTTTTTCAACAAAGGGGAATGCTGGCACCAGCTGAGGGTTGGGGAGGAAGGACTGGCACAAGGGTTGGCAATGGTTGCCGACCACTGTCCTAGACCTTAAATCATTTTTGTTGGTCTCCTCTGGACTTCTGCAATTTGTCCACATCTTTCTGAAGTGTAGTGCCCAAAAATTAGACCTAGTACTCTGGCTGAGGCTGTATCAAAATATTTTCTATCATAATAAAGGCTGTTTCTTTAATTTCATCTTTCTCTCTCTCTTTCTCTCTCAGTCCAGTTATAACTTTCTAAACCTTACTGTATTTCCTCAATACCTTAAATGAAACCATGTATTATTGTAATTTACTCTGCAGCAATGCTCTTCTTACCTAAGTTAAAGTTCCCTGTAGTGCTCAAAGATTCTGTGGGGTTTGCTTATAACAGGGGTTACTATTAGAACAATTGTAGAGTGACAGTGGGGGGATCAATGTAGTGAACCTGTGGCAAACAAGGGCTGTGTTCACACACAGGCATTATTTCGATACAAGTTGTGTCGAAACAACTTGTATCGAAATAATGCCTTATTTCAAAATAACTTAATTCGAATAAACAGTTTGTTAAGTCGAATTAAGGAAAAAAGCTGAAAGCGAAATAGCAGTTTCAGGCAACAGTTATTTTGAAACAAGTCACTGTTGTTTCGAAACAACATGTTCGGACTGCATTGTTTTGAAACAACTTTTTCAAAACAACGTTGTTTCGCCCCCAAATGGGGTTTAAGTTGTTTCGAAACAACACCGTTGTTTCGAAACAATGGGTGCCGTTGTTTCGAAACAACCGTGCGTCGTGTGAACAGGGTATTTCTTATTTCGAAACAACCTCTGTTGTTTCGAAATAAGAGTGCTGTGTGAACACAGCCAAGGGTGGCAGCTGGGAAGTGTTGCTGTGGACAGTCAATTGGGTCCAGAGGCATATAATAGTGCCAGCTTAGAGTTGATGCCCCCTGTTAGTCTGTGAGTGGGTGTGTGTTTGAATCTGGAGTTGGAGGAATCTAGTCCTAGGAAACTTAGGTCCTGCAAAGTAGTTCCATTGGGAGAGGACTTGCAGAAGGGAGAAGTAAGCTCCCTATGAAAACAAAAGTGACGCAAGCAGTACATTAATAGAATTACAACTCCACACCAAGGAAAGTAACCTTAATAAATGAGCATACTCAAGATGCCCAGCAAATCTGGTAACAGATGTCTCAACATCCTTCCAGTCCAGTGATTCCATGAATTCATATGATGCCTCTCTGATGTATTCTACAGAATATTTACCTAAAAGGATTAATCTGGGACTTTCTACACTGTTCTTTCGGATTTGCTAATTCTCAATATTGAAAATTTATGAGTTGGGCTATATCACTGGCTTAAAAACCATGGTTTTTTAGAGTGATTTTAGATTGAGTTATTTTCATTTGCTTCCTTTTTCTGAATGTTTAGATACTACTCAGTTGGTTTACATGTCCAAGGTTTACTTTGCAGCCATGGAGGCTAAAAATTAAGTTGTTTGTTTATTGAAAAGCTGAGATTCTCAAGTAGCCACTTAACTCTAGGAGTCAATGCTGCTACAAAAACACCAAATATTGCAAGAGTTAACAGCACTGACTTTTGTGTATTGGACACAAATGGATTTTGCTAACAGGGAGTGATCTCAGTGTTTCTTCAGACAACTATAAATCTATTTTAGGCAAATGCATTTTATATAACATAGATACATGTAACCCTTCTGCCAGGGTGAGCTGGCAGAACAAGGGCCAGGTTCTATACCTAGGGGTTTCCAAGTAATGTTACAGCACCAACTAGCTCAAGCCCCCACCCAATCTTCTGGGAAATCATGAACCATTCCCTGGGCCGCCCCCAAAGTGGTAAGGTTTCCCCATTCACAAGCACAAGTCTGAGTGTGGTATGCAGAACTTTTAATAATAATAAAACAGTATGTAAAAACCCAATAGAAGAAATCAGCGCTGATCTGGAGAATCAGTGCAGAACAGGGTTCCCAACATGATCCCACACAGAATAACAGAACATATAAATCCCATACCAACACCAGCATTGATCTGGAGAGTCAGTGCAAAACAGGGTTCCCAACAAAACCCAGAGTATGTAGGGACTATCTTTCATGCCAGCTGCCTGCTTGCTCTACCTGCTGGTCACTCACATTGTCCACTCTCACCAGCCACTGGCTCCATCTGCTGGTCACTCACACTCTGCTTTCAAAATCCACTGGCTCCACTTGCTGTCTGATGGCTCCGCCCGTTGGTCACTCATGTTGTCCAGCCCACCACTGGCCACTCTCACTATCCACTGTCTCCGCCCGTTGTCCACTGGCTCCACCCACTTGTGACTCATTCCATCTGGTGCTCCTCTTCAGTGATTCAGCTCAGAGAAAGGGTTTTCCTCTCTCACTGATTTCAGCTCTTAAACCTCAAGTAGTTGCAAACAGCTCCTTCCATTAAAATAACAAAGAAAGGCCTCATAAGAAGCCCAGCCAAATCTATCTTTGACAGTGGGGCCAGGGGGTGAGGCAATGCCTTGGGGCATAGCTCCAGAAGTAGCTATGCAACCCCTACCCCTGTCTTTTCTTTTTCAGACTGAAACAGGCAGTGGCTTCTCTTACAAGTTTCTTTTCTGCTAAGGGTAGCTTTTACCCTTTAACTAATCTAACCGATTTTGAACCATCAAGAAAGTAACATATCATGAAAGATAGTAGTTCATGTATTTTTTCAGTAGAATTACAGACATTGACAGATTTGTGGTCAAATGAACTCAAATACCATTACCCATATTGCCCTTCACCCATAGTTTGATTATGCTAATACATTCTTTGTGCTCATGCAAACACAAAACCCATGCAGATTAGTTGTTCCCCCTGCCCCCAAAGCTGTTAGGCACAGCTTCTAAGACTGCGTTACATATATAATGTAATTTCTTTCACACTTCTATATTTACCAATTTTTAATGATAACTCCAAAACTTGGGTTGCAGCTGTTTACTATCTTACTGTTGAGACCTAGGACCATTATCTGATATACCATTGTATGACTTTGTGCCCTTGATTGAGGATTAACTTCATCTACTGTTGACTCGATTTAATTAACAGAGCTTCATTTATGTTATGAAAGCTTGACACTAGTATTTGTCACGTTTTTTACCATATATTTCCCCACTATGTTTGCTACAAAAGATTTATATATTTGAAATTTTATCGTTCAATAATATTTAAATAGTTCATTAAATACAGATTTAATTTATTATTTGTACCTCATGGGGCACCCAAATTAAATTAGAAATCTCATAGTGACAAGCTGCACAGTTAAACTTTTTTTCAGTTAGGTATTTCTTGTGGTGTTTCCAACTTATCTTGAATGGATTTTTTTGTTTGTCTTCTGCTTTGTCATTCCCCCCGCCCCAAGTAATTCTAGTAGTTGACCTCCAATATACAAAGGCTTTTCGAAAATGAAAATAAAATGTAAAAGTAGAAACCATTTCCAAACTTCAGAAACCAGGGATGCTTTATCTTCCATCTCTGCTCCCCCACTGACTGGCATATGTCTACATTTGAAACATTTAGATTAAAGTGATAACAATCCCTGCAGAGAAGCAGTCAATGATTATATAGGAAAGGGCTGAATAAACAGGAAAAAATAAGCCTCACCTGGAGTGGAGAGCTCTTGAAGTCTTTCTTACAACAGTCACTGCTGACATTTATAGCTTATGTTATCCCTGAGTGAATATGCTACACATCATGTCTTGTGAAAGCACCCAATGTAGCATTTTATTAACTTTTTTGTGACCTATCACCATGTTATTTCAGTTCACAAAGATATAATAAAATATACACCAGTTGGCATAGAAAAAAACAAAGCCTCACAAGATATCTTAAGAGGGAAAGGCCTACAGGTGCAGTACAATTTATAAGAAATTCTTACAACATGAAGAATGACTTCTTTCTGTTCTACAAAACTAAAGAACGCTATAAAACCTCTAGAAGTACTGAAGGGTCAATCCTTCCAAAAGATAAGCAAGTCTGTTCCTTGCATAATTATTGTAAAAGCTTATTTGTTTACCACTTCTGCTAGAAGACAGATTTCTCAGCATAATAGTAGGATTTACCACTGCAGGTACAGTGCTTCCTCGATTTTGCAGACTCTGCTTTTCCGGAGTTCGGAAGATTTGGACGAATCACCTAACCATGCCCCCTTTCAGCTCCTGGGAAGGGGGGCTGGTGGCTGCAGGCTGCTCTGCCCGCCTGCCTGCCCGGCCTCACCGCGGCGGCCAGAGCAGCAAAACAGCGGACCTCCCACCGGCCGTGCCTCCCCGGGGGAGGAGGGGACCGTCTCTGAGCTGGGGGGTAGGAGGCTTTTGATTTCTCAGACATTCGGAAAATCCGGATGCCTCCTCCCCCCCATTGGCCCAAAAAGTCAAGGAAGGACTGTACTGTACTTTTTCTAAGGGATTGACCCAATAGCTACAAAAGGCAGTGGAAAGATGCCCACTGATGTCAGCAGTCTTTGGACCATGCCCAGGCTGCACAGGCCCAGATATGGGAATGCTGTATATAACATACAACAATGGGAACACAAATGAGGGGGTGCTGTCCTGCAATGTAAATAACTCCTTATTGACACCCCCTTCCATTTATAGATAATTGTCACCAATGAAAGGAAGACAACACCAAATGTGTGTGGAATATAGCTAATTTTAGAATCCAATGAGTGATGTCCCTCAGCGACAAACAGTTGACAGGTATATCATGTATTATACTAGATTGTATAGGTTGGTCCCCTTCTAATGGTGTCTATGGTGAAAAGGGACCATTTGGATCATCCAGTTTGAGACCTTGGGCTATGTCTACACTTACAAATTATTTCAAATTAAGTAAACTTAATTTGAAATAATTTATTTCCTGGCCAAGGGGGCATTTTATTGTATTGAATTAAGTGGTTCCTCAATTTGAAATAAGGAGCCTCTAATTCAATATAGTTTAACATCTTTTTTACTTCAAATTAAGCCATTTTAAGCAATGAAGTAGGTTTAATTCAAACTAATTTCCCTATTCTTTTGTCTGCCTTCCCCTATTTCAAATTAGAGAGTCTAGTGAAAACTCTTTACTTCAAATTAATAAAAGCCCACTTTATTTCGAATTAGAGAGTCTTCACTGGACTCCTAATCTGAAATAATAACTTTGAAGTAGGGCAAATTTGAAATAATAGCTACTTTGAATTTAAATTGAAGTTATTTTGTATTAGCTACTTTGGATTAATTTTCTAAGGGTAGACATAGCCTTGGATATCAAAGCCAAAAAAAAGTTCACCAAACTACCTCTATATTAAACCTATTAACTTTTTGTTTGAACGTATGTTCAAGAAAGGTATCCAGTCATGATTTGGAGGAAATACCCTCTTATACAATTAGGCCCAGAGATTTCAAGAATTTTATAGTTTTTAATTTAGGTTCCTTCCTCAGATGCTTGTTAGTGCAGACAAGAGTTAGGGAGGATTAGTGATCTGAGCAAGATATTGTAACTTAAGTGCTTCTCAGTTCTTGTCCAAACTGTGCCTTACTCTATATCACAGGACCATAGTCTGTGTCACAAGACTGCTGGAGCATTTGTTGGTATTTTGAAGCACTATGAAAACAGAAAGGTCCATTATAAATTCTTTTTTTTTTATTATAAGGCAATTTTTAGATCTGAGACTTCCTATTTAATCCATTAAAATGAATTTCCTCTCACCAAAACTAATTAAACTAGTTTACCAAATCTGCACCCTGTTCATGGCCATATTAGATGGAGATTGGAAAAGTGTGCCATTTTTTTAAAAAAGTACGGGAGGTCACTAACAGACCTTTGCATGTGGTCCCAGAACAGGTGACACCAGACTTTGGATCAATTATACCATTAAGTGCTCAGCAACTGTTTCTTTTTTGCGAGTGTTGTGATTCCTGATGTCAGTTTTGTGTCCATTTATTCTTCTGCATAGGGACTGTCCTGTTTGTTCAATGTATTAGGTGTGGGGGCATTTCAGGCACATGATGGCATAAAACACATTAGTGGATGGTGAAGTGGTGAAGGACCCTTTGATGGAGTAGCTGGCTTGATTAGGGCCTATAATGGTGTCTTTTGTGCAGATATGTGGACAAAGTTGGCAGTGTGGTTTGTTGCAGGGATATGTGCCTGCTTTAATGTTTCTGTTGTTAGGTCAGTAGTTGCTGGTGAGTATCTGTTTATGGTTCGGGGGTTGTCTATTGGTGAGGAGAGGTCTGCCCAAGGCTAGAGGGAGTGAGGGGTCATCTTTTAAAATAGGTTGTAGGTCCTTAATGATCTGTTGTAGAGGTCTGACCTGAGCGTTATATGTGGTGACCAGTGGTGTTCTATTATTTTCTGTTTTGGGCCTTTCTCATAGTAGTTGACTGCAGGGTACTTGACTGCCTCTGTCAATCTGTTTCTTTACTTCTCCAGGTGGGTACTGTAGTTTTAAGAAAGCTTGATAGAGATCCTGAAGATGTCTGTCTCTGAGGGATCAGAGCAAATGTGGTTATATCTTAGGGCTTGGCTGTAGACAATGGATCATGGGGTGTGTTTAGGATGGAAGCTCGAGGGATGTAGACAACTATACCTATTAGTAGGTTTTTGGTATAGAGTGGTTTTGATGTGTCCATCCCTAATTTGTACTGTGGTGTCCAGAAAGTGGGTGTCCTGTGTGGGGTCTTCCAAGCTCAGTTTGATTGTGGAGTGGAAATTGTTGAAATCTCTGTGGAAATCTTCAAGCCCATCCCTGCCATGGGTCCAGATGATGAAGATGTCATCAATGTAGCATAAGTAGAGGAGAGGTGCTTTGGGATGAGACTCAAGGAAACATCGTTCCAAGTTGCCCATAAAAATGTTGGCATATTGTGGGGCTTGTGACTGAACTTTGTGTCTTTGTGTTCACCCACAACAATTTCAGATTTGAGGATAATTTGTACCTCCAAGTCAGTGGCAATGCTATGGGTACCTCCATGGCCCCACAAGCTACCTCATCAAGACTTCAAAGAGAAACAGCCAAAATCCACCTAATATGCAAATTAGATTGTGTGAAAGCAGGCCTTAATCATGACTATGGATTCTTTTCACATTATAACAGGTAATATGATTTCACCCTCCCTCTGTGTGCTGTTTCCTAGAGTTTGAATCCTTACAGGTGCTCTGATTTGCTGTTGCAGTATGACCTGATCCCACATCTTACATACCCCTGCATTTATTTTCATCCCATTCTGTAAGTTCCCCCTCTTCAAAGCATCTGATGAAGTGCAATTTTCTCCCATGAAAGCTCATGCGATAAATAAATCTGTTTGTCTTTAAGTGACACCTTATGTTCATTGTTTTATCAAAGAAATTGGTATGCACCTGACATCACTTCAAATGAACTCTATAGCACCCCTTAAAGCAAGAGTACTGCTTTAGCTAAAATAAACAAATGCATTTATTAACTACAGAAAGGTTGTGATTCTAAGTCAAAGGAAAACAAATGAGATTTGATGAAGATAAACAAAAGCAGAAGGCATTTTAAAGTAAGCATAACACTTTCAGCAGCCTTACATATTTAGAAGAGTCTAGTCCATTGTCCCTGGCACAGCTAGTATGTTTTATGTTTTGTTTTTATGTATTGGTGAGGTATGACCTGCACTTCTGCTCCTGGAGAATTTTGTTTTACTCTGCTTGAAGCCATAGGTTCCAGAGGGGTAGCTGTCTTAGTCTAGTTCAGCAGAACAAAGAAGGAGTCCTGTGGTACTTTTAAAAACTAACTTTTTTTTTTTAATCACATGAAATTTCATGAGTAAAATTTCATGGGTAAAAATTTGTGGTATTTCACCCACAAAAACTCATGCAACAAATAAATGTTAGTCATTAAAATTGCCACAGGACTCCTTGTTAGTTGTGCTTCAAGCTATGAAACACACCTTTGGGAACACTGCCTAGTGAAGCCTCACACCCATACATGTGACATTGCAACAAATATATTACTATAACTATAATGTTCCATATGCCATCAGCATTCCAAAAACATCTTATGTGATGTGCTTTACATTGAATAATACACAATTGCACTATGACTAAATATGAAGAATACACAATTACACCATAAGGGTATGCATGGGAGTGCAGTGTGTCTCATTGCTTCCATCCTGCCTGACAGCCAGATGTGCGAGTGTTAAAAGTTTCCTATGCATAGTAATTGTTGGAGGCCCATTGCAATTTGAGTGGCCTCAATGTCTTACAGGCCTAGCATAACTTCAGTTGCCTGCTTGGCTATTCTGACCCTTGTAGCATGACATTTTCCAGTTGGCAGAGTGATTAGGATAAATGAGTAACCTTGCATATATCTCAGTTTCTGCATAACATGGCACATAAGATAAAATACACATCATGTACATTTGTAGCTGCACATAGATAATGCCGATAGGAAAAAGTTATCCTAGAATACTTGGAGATACATTTTTTCTTTGCAAAGGGACACATTTTTATATTATCCTGCACATCATCAGATGTTGTTTTGATGACCCTAATTATTATGGAGAGAACGGAATATAGTCAAGGATAAGAATCCAGTTTAGGTAATCAGCATATATGATAATGAGCAGAGAGTTAATTAGGTGAAAGCTGTTTATGGAAGTGGATAAGAAGTTATTATTTAGACAAAGGAGTGCACTCCATCAACACCTGATTCTGCAGAAGAGGCTGCCAGTTGGACCAGAGGCCACTGATTCCCTGGCAGGGACACTGAACAAAGCTGTTCTTGTATACAGACTTTTGAGTGACTGCTTCACTCTCCAGGCTTAATAACTAAAATATATTGTAGTTAATTTTAGGCTTTGTGTGTAGCTAGTATATCTATGACAAACCTTGCACATTAAAACTTATTGAACTGAAAATTGGGTGTACCATGTCTCACCAGTGTTCACATTTTCAAAGGGGTTGCCATGTTAGTGTAGAAATTTCCAGTGGGGTAGCAGTGTTAGTCTGTGTACAGTAAAAACAACAAGAGTCCTGTGGTACCTTCTAGACTAACTGATTTCTTTGGGCATAAGCTTTTGTGGGCTCCAGTCCACTATATCAGATGTGTGTTAATGTAGTTTGGCAAAACAAGCAAGCAACATTCAAAAACTAATAGAGGAACACTTCAGTCTTCTTGTTCACTACATTGATGATATGTTAATAGCTATGCTCAAACAAATGGATAACAAATCAAAGCTTCAAAGAGAAACTACAGAATTGGAATTCACATGGAGATTTGATACCACTGCCTCAAGGTTAAATAGGGACTATAGATTTTTTTCTTATTATAACAGGTGATTTGAACTCACTTTCCTCTGTATGCTATTCCCCAGCATTTGAATCTAAACAACTGCTTTGATTTGCTGTAATGGTCTGACCTTATCCCATGACTTACAGCTCCCTGAATTTATTTTCCTTCCATTCTGTAAGTTCCCCATCTTCAAAGATCTGATGAAGTAGGATTTTCTTCCACAAAAGCTCATATGATAAATAAATTTGTTAGTCTTTAAATGTTCCCTGGGAGTCCTTGTTAGCATTTACACGAAGTATCCAGGGTGCAGTGAACATGCAGCTGCCTGGTTCAGCATTGTGGTTGGGTTGCTGAGGCCTGCCCCCATGCTGGCAGTTGCTCTGTGGTGCTTGCTCTACTGTCGGATCAGTGTGGCCAAACTTGGCCAGTGTGGAGCACCCTGCTGCCAGGTTGCTGGAGCACGTTAGGGTCCATGACCTCACTGAGCAACATCTTGCTAAGCACAATGCGCAGGGTACTATGGTCACTTCCTGTTTTATAATAGTGGCTGGGGGAAGGGGGCACTTCTGTGGTGCATTGTGGTCCAGGTACCCACAGTGCACCACTCCTCGCATGACCTAGCAATTGCCAGTGTGGATGTGGGAAATCTATTGGCATTTTTAATGGGGACTCACTTAGTCAACTAAACTTAGAGTTGACCTTGTTAAGTCGACTTAACTGAGCCGTCTAGTATAGATATAACCAAGGAGTCTGGTGGGACATTTAAAAACTAACAAGCTGTACTAGACAACATGGCTACCCCTTTGGAACTTGCTAATAAACTGTTTCCAAGGGTTCAAAGCTGCATTAAATTGAGAGAAGTGAAAAACTGAAAAGCACCACAACCTTTTCATGAATCTCAAACAACCTCTGAGTACTTTTTTCTCCTCTTAAATGATTGCTCTTTAATTCAAACTGACAAAATGATATCCAAATACCATTACACAAGGTTGAGGTGGTGGTATTTCTCACTTTCTGTGCTTTGGTCTTGACACAAGCTTCTAAGCAGAGAGCTCAGGGTTTGTTTGTTTGTTTTTTTAATAGCCCAAGAAATTAAAAAAAAAAAAAAAATCAAGGAGACCAAGTCTCTTTTCAGATTTTTTCTACTCCCTTCTGTTTCTTCTTTCTCTTTTTGCCTGATATCTATGCATTTGTTCTTTCCCTCTTTGTCTCCACAGCATTATGAAAGTTCTCCAAGCTTTACTTCCTTTCTTCCTGGGACTTCTGTTCTCACCCAGCAGTTTGTCTTTCTATTTAATATCCTTTTGCTTTCTGCTTCCATGCTGTCAACCACCTTCTGCATTGGCCTGGAAAGCTGTACCATCCAAAACGTAAGGCCACACATAAGTTGTATACAGTGAGTGAAAGCAATGT
The DNA here is from genome assembly GCA_007922195.1 of Podocnemis expansa. Taxonomy (NCBI): domain Eukaryota; kingdom Metazoa; phylum Chordata; order Testudines; family Podocnemididae; genus Podocnemis; species Podocnemis expansa. The sequence continues at coordinate 726,168 of ML682059.1, forward strand.
CTGAGACACCCTGCACAGGCCTCCTCCTGGACCAAATTGTAGATTACCCTTTCTGACCCAGTGCATTTCAAGGTACACTAAACACTTGAACCATGTTTTTTATTCAACATAGCTGAATAAAAATATATATTATTTGGTAATCTCAGCAGACAACATTCCCTCTCCCTCCCCAGCACTGGCCTGATTTCATGCTGCTAGGCAAATATTTTTGCAAATATTTCTGAAGACCTATTATTTCTGTACACCTCTGCAAATAAGTTTTACCAAACAATTCTTGTCTTTATCTCCTCAGCTCTATTTTGATGCAAAATCATAAATAGCTCAGAATTTATATAAAGTATGATGGGGTCTGCTTTTTTTCAGAATGTTCTTAGAACCTTTTAACAAAGGTGACCTGACACCTTACTTTCAAGTTAATAGCAAAGCAGGATGGACTGGATTGTGAATGTTCTGCAGTAGAAATCTGCTACTCTAGTTAGTATGAATAATAGTTGCAGTGCAAAAGAGAATTCTTGGACTACTACACATTGGTTCCATAAGCCAGGCCTCCTTGCAGCACTTGGAGGGCTCTAAGAAGGCACTTCACACAAGATCACAGTGAGTATAACCAAGGTTATTGTGTACTTTAATATCTAACACACTGTGTATACTGAGAAGATTTTTTTTTATCTTTTCTGTCAGGAGAACTAGATTTGCTACTTGATACTGCATTCAGTAGGCCATAGAACTAAACGGATGAATTGCCTAATCCATTTTGGAAAATCCTATGTAGAAATGAGTCCCTCACTTTGGCTATGTCTACACTATGGGCTTAGGTCAATGTAAAGCCCTTTAAGTTGACCTAAATTAAGCCCAGTCTATATTTAGAAATTATTAAGTCAATTTAAGCAATTGCTTAAGTTGACATCATAACTCCTGCCCTGGAAGTCGACTTAAGCATTTAAGTCAACTTCCCTGCACAGGGCCTGCCTCCTTCCCCGCCTCTGGCATGATGGGCTCCCACTGGCAGCCCAATCCAGCAAGGAGCTGAGGGCTGGGGGAGCTGGCATCACTCCTGGTCACTTGCAGGCAGCCAGGGGTGTAACCCAAGATTTTTGCCACTTCTTTAGCTTGAAAATAAATTGAATGTAATAAAGGAACCTAGGAGTAGAGAATAGCAGAAGGCAATCTAGTAGAAGTTTTCATTAGTTAGAATATAGCATAATACATACATAATTACTCAGTATTCAAAATGTAGTCAGTAAGCAATATATGAGCTCCCTCCATCTGGATCATAAAAGATATACCTCTTATAAGAGAAAGTAGGTCGAGATGGTGGAAAGTTTAAACTTTTGAACTCTCTGACACCCTTCTTTTGATCTCTCTCACTCCCCTCTCACAGGTGGCTGATCAAAGTCAGTTGAAAAACCAGATAAAAGTCAAGTAAGGATGAAAGGATGAAATCACCCTTTTTGTGATTGGTTGAAGGGCCATGAAAGGGCTTTCAGAGTTGTATAAAAGGACCAGCAGTTCAGCAGAACTTCGGAGATCTCTCCCACTCCTAACAGGTACCGCTGGTCTCTGGTTATGTTCCTATTGCATTAGGAGTCATACTCTCAGTTGTCCTCACAGAGAGGGACAATGTCTCTGGTGGATTATGAGGACATCCTAGCATCAGAGTTAATCTGGTGGCCTCGAGCAACCACTCAAAGAGTCTTGGATGTAAATAGCCTCCAGAGGGTACATTGAGTGCCTGAGTGACACAGTCAGCTGAGTCATGCCTTAATGTCTCAAGTCTCAGTGTAGTCCTGGGCATAGCACATGCACTGAGGATGTGCATAGCAGGGCATCCTAGAGTCAAGCTCGACTGACGGCCTTAAAGTCCTGGATGTTCAGTCTTCCACCCCACTCCAGACTACATAGCCAGCTGAGTCCTGCCTCTAAATCTGAGAGCACTGAGCACCTCTAGGGCACTTAGTTTGCAAAAGGTTTCAGACAACACAACCAACTGAGTCTGATTCTCTAAAATCTTGCACACACACTCTGTGCCAGAGGGTACAACTGAGACACCTTCCCAGTTGGGGATACTTCGTATCTCACCATTTCTGGTATAGGCTATCCAAAAGATGCTGCATAACTCAGTCAACTGAGTCCTGACTCAGGGTGCATGCTTTTGAGGAAGCCTGAATGGTGGCATAAAGGTTCAGGAGTCCTGAACAAGTCCCATCTCAAAGTTCAGGGCTCTGAAGCTCAGATCAATGTGATAACTGCAGCTGTAAGCCTTAGAGAACCTTTGTAGTCTCCATCTCTTCAGCCACTGAGGAGAACTGTTGCTGAGTGGAAGTCTTGAGTGAATGACGCTGGACAAGAGACTGCCAGGAAGGGTTTAAGACCAAATTGTGGTAAGAAAAGGATCCCAGGAAGGGTAGACAATCACTTAGTAAGGTCCTGGACTAAAAGCTGTGGTTTGAAACTAGCAAACTGCTTGCTCGGTTAACCAGGGGGAAAAGCTTAAGTTGGAAAACCCTCATTATGCTAAGAAGGGAAATAGATTTAAGACCTGAGATCTCCCCATTCCATAGGTGATCGGGCTTCACTTGTGGAATGTTATAGTTTGTTAAGTGTTTAGGTATTAGTTTCTGATGTTTTAATGTGTTTTGTTTTATGGTTAAGTCTGTAATTATATGTCTGTACCTTTAAGAAGTGTAACCCAGCAGAGGAGTATTCCATTCTAAACTGTCACTCTGTAATGCTTGCTGCACTATACAGATATGAACTGATATCTGTCAGCCTCTGAATCTCAATATGATTCTGTAAGATCTTTTAAATAAATGTTAATACCTGTTTTCAAAGAATTCCTGGCTCTAAGTTTCTTCATTGCTCTGAATCTGTTCTTGATCAGCGGGCTGTAGCCGTATTTTCCACTAGGGGCATTTGCCTGTTTAGGCAGCACTGATCCCTGACCCTCCATCTCAGAACTGGTTTTGTTTGGAGGCAAAGAAATATTTGTTGCTTTTCAGGCATCTTAAAACCCCACATTTGAGTTCTGAGGTAACAGAGGCAGTGGGACCCAATATCCCTCCTGGCCCACTTCAGGCGGCCAGGGGTTAGGGGACCCAACATCCCTCCTGGCTGCTTGCAGGCAGCCAGGAACTTGGGGAGCCAGCATCATGTCTGGCCACTGTGGGCTCCCTGCGCTGGCCATGAGTGATGCCGGGTCCCCTAACCCCTGGCCACCTGCAAACAGCCAGCAGAGATGCCAGCTCCCCCTGCCCCTGGCTGCCTGCAAGCAGCCGGGGTGATGCCATCTCTCCCCGCCCTTGGGCACTCTGGAGAGGCCAGGGGCAATGCCGGCTCCTGGCTCCCCTTGGGGGAGATGCTGTCTCCCCAGACTCCTGGCCACTCATGAGTGACCAGGGCCAACGCAGGCTCCTCTGACCCCTGGGAGAGTTGCTGGCTCCCCCCACCCCTTGTCGCCTGTAAGTGCCCAGGGGAGTTGACAGCTCCCCAAGCCCCTGGCTGCCCACGAGCAGCCAGGACCGAAGTTGGTCCCATGACCCTGGCTGCTTGCAAGTGGCCAGGGGTGATGTCAATTCCCCCCCACCCCACCGCTCAAGAGTGGCCAGGGCGGGCGGGCTCCCCACCCCCTGGCCCCCCACGAGTGGTCAGGGGCAATTTCGGGTCCCCTGATGCCTGGCAGGCAGCTCTGTAACCTGGTCAATTTCACAGAAGTGAAATTGACCAGGCCACAGACTCCAGTCACTCTGCATCCTCGTCAATTTCACCCTGTCAAATTGACCAGGCTGTGGAGCCTCCTGCCCTGATAAGTGATGGGGGGCAAATTTGGCCCCTGGTCACTTGTCAGGGCTGGGAAGAGCCGGCTCTAATACCCCACTGTCAGTAAAGAGCGGGTGGGAACCAGGTCAGGCTCCTAGCCCCTCTTTGCTGGCTCTGGCAGAGAGGGGCTGGGAGCAGGACTGAGCTCCCAGCTACTCCTTAGAGGTTAGGAGCCAGATCAGCCTCAGTCAAGATGGGCCCTTGGAGCCCACTGAGCTCAGGGTACCCAATCCAGACTAGGGGATGGGGTAGGAGGAGGGGCACCCTGGGTGTGTCTGGTCACTGTCTACACAGACATACCCTGAAGTCAACTTAACCATGTTAAGTCGACTTCCAAGCCCCCCCGCCCCAGTGTAGACATAGCCTTTCTGAGCACCATAACTTTTTTTTTTTCCCCAAAAGATTTATTGCAAGAAAAATAAGTCTTCCTAAATCATGGACTTTCTCTATAAATGACTTCAACAATTTTAAAATACTCAAATAAAAATTGGTACACTATAACAAAACCCAATAATGCATAGTCAACAATTTCAAATATATATTCAATAAATATTGTTACTGTTATGTTCTATTATATGATCTTCATCTGTGTAATTGTCCTCTAGTGGATATGAGTTATATTTTACCTGTCAGAAAATTTCCATTTCTATCATCCAAATGAAAGGTGACACTGAAGTTTTTAAGGTGAGCATAGAAAAATGTATAAGTGATTCTGAGATTTTTACTGTTTTATTATGAATTAAGAAGAGGTTTGTTGTACAAGATTAACTACAACTGCAAGATGAAAAAGTTAAAATGGGTTGAACATTCTTCTTAGTCTATCATTCTTTTCAGCTCTGCTGAAAATGGAAAGTATAATGTGAGTCAGGGTTTAAGTGGGAGTTCAAAGACAGTCATGGAAAAAAAAATCTCAGATGAAAAGAGATTAAAAACATTGGGATTGTCTTCATTAGAGGAGATGTATAAGAGGAGATTATCTATCTAGCTATCTACTCCTTTTCAGAATGACAGGAGAAGGGAGCATTGAAGTAAACATGAAATAAATGAAATGTAAATGAAAAGGCAAATTCCAAAGGGGCAGTCATGTTAGTCTAGTTTATTAAAACAAACAAGTTGTCCTGTGGCACTCAAAGACTAACAAATTTATTTATTTCATGAGCTGTCATGGGAGAAAATCCCACTTTGTCAAACCCTTAGAAGATGGGGGAAATTACAGAATGTGCTGAACCTGTGATGTATAAGTGTATCAACTTTTAAAGACTAACAAATTTATTTATTGCATGAGCTTTCATGGGTGAAAAACCCACTTCATCAGATGCATAACCCAGCCTGACTGACTCCAGGGTCATATAAGGGAAGCAGCCAAAAAGTGCTGTTTTTGGCCCAGGCTGCTCAGATGCATTGTTGATTCTAGTCTGGTGCAGTATCAGGGCATGTAAGGGTGGCAGCAGAGAAGTGCTGTGCAGCCCAGCCTTGCTGAGTTCAGGAATGTTTAAGGGGTCATCTGAGAGTGCTGATAGACCCAATCCACTCAGATGGACTTTGTTAATAAGTGAATGTGTATCTCTGGGTGATTATCTGAATCTGGGGCTGGATGAACCCGGTCCTGGGAAATTTAGGTCCCACAAGGGTAGCTCCATTGGGAAGGAACTTGCAGAAGGGAGAAGGGAGCTCCAACATAGAAACACAAGTGACACAAGCAGTACATTAATAGAATTACCAACCATCACTCCCCCGAAAGGAAAGCAACCCTAATAAATGAGCATACACCAAGTTTATAGACAAATTTGATAACAAAGCTGATCCTCTCTCCTTTACCTAGCCTCCTTTAAGGGAGCTGAGGAAAAGATTTGGGGACTCCTATGTGTGGACTAGCAGAATGCTGACTCTCCTGTCCTCCTCTTATAGCCATCTTCAACTGCATATGTAAAACAGTTGATAGGGTCCAACAGAGAGGGAGCTGGTTTGGGATTATTTAAAATGATTGCAGAAAAGATGATGACCTGCACTTTGCAATGTATTGCTCAGTACTCCCAGATATTTTAAGCGACTAAAGCTGGAGTCTAATTAAACCACATCCCTTGTTTCCAACATCTCTTCCAGCATGAATGGAAGATATCCTTCTTTTAATTCTTGATATCTGAGAAAGAGATATTCATACAACAGAGAAAAAATCATTAAAACTATGAACAAAATATTGGACCTCAGTGTAAATCATGTGAATTATGGCACTCAGGCATATATCTGATAGATGCTAGTTAGTGTAGTATAACTAGAAATGGAGAAAAATCCTATAATTACCTTCTGTTTCACATTCTCAGGTAACTAACCAAGCAGCATTTAAACATGTCACAATCTCCTATTCTCAGAAATGAGAATGTACTCTCTCTGGGTACGCCTACATTAGAGGCTCAGTGAAGTCAACTTTACAAGGTTGACTTTGTCAACTTAAAGTAGAGCTTCTTAAGTCTACTTAGAGCATCCACATTCCAAACTGCTGTAGACTGCCCATGTTCACAGTGGCAGCTCCTAGGTCAACTTAACACTTAAGTCAACCTTATTAAGTCGACTTAAGCCAGTGTAGATGGGGCATAGCCCTTAAGTCGACTTAATAAGTTCAACTTACACGTTAAGTCAACCTTCCAAGGTGGCATTATTAAGTCAACTTAAGAAGCACTTACATCAACTTAATAAATTCCCAATGTGGACAAAAATTTCCTTAGGTTGACTTAAGGAAGGTTAAGTTGAATTAAGGCTCCAGTGTAGACATATGCTCTTAGTTGAGGAACCTTATAATTTGACTTATGGAGTAGGGGTTTTTGTTTGTGTGTGTGTGTGTGTGTGTGTGTGTGTGTGTGTGTGTGTGTGTGT